>JASDQU010012827.1:71809-98672 GCA_032191745.1 Picea mariana
AAAAAAATTCCTATAAGACAAATCAAGCAGTCAACTATCTAGTAGGAAGAACAATTACGCCAGTCAACACTAGAGCAACTAACCGATGAAAGTGCAACTCAAAAATGGAAGCACCCTCCAGGTATACTCTACGAAGCGTGACTCGACATCTACCCTAGTACCATGGTATACCCCTGCAGTCACCCATGTAAGTCCCTAGAATATGGGCAACTAAGTTTCCATCTCGCAGTTAATCACCAGGCGGGTACAGTTGACAGTCGGGTGGAAAAAAATGAGAAGGATAACAAGTCTGAAACCTATCGAGGGTATTGGAAGAAAGTGGTCTGGAATACAACAGAGGATCTTGAATGGATTCAAGGTCCACGAAGCTCCGTAGGAAAATGCAGTCGATAGTATTCCCAAGACAGATCCTTAATATGTGTTCCTCACTACATTCAATTCGTCTTTGGAGGGTTTATCTCCACTGCCTTTCCTCACATGAACTCCTATTTATCCCCTGTGTTAGATCGGGGTCCCAAATAACTTCTACAACACTGGACTTAAACACTCCCTAACTATGACTCTAATGTTTTTTTAACGGCCTTGAAGAGTTTCCTCTCCAACCTAATTCAAGGCCTTAACCCTAAACTAGTTGGTTGACCCTACAAACATAAAAAGTCTAGTTTATTTTAGATTAAGCGTTCTTTTTAATGGATTGATTTACTCATAGGATATAGTGGTGAAACTAATGATGTTTAAAGAGACGAAAAAGAGGAGAAAATACGAAACTTGAAAACAAAATTACTTCTAATGCAAAAACAAAGTTTTATAACTAACTCTTTGTAACCAATTTTTCTTTAACTAACTTTTTCATGATCTTGTAAAGAAAACTTAAAACGTAGTTTTTCTTGACTACAATCTACTTATGTTTCAAGAAATCAAGAACTTAAAAAAAAAACTCTTTTTCCTTTTTTGCAAATAACCAACTCTAACTACTTTACCAAACTGAAAAGGAAATCTGTTTTTTTTTTTTAATTGCTTTAAAGAGAAAAACTGAAATAAATCTTTTTCTTTTTTCAAAGAAAGTGAAAGGGGGAAAAATAAGACTAAAATAGATCTTTATCCCACTGCGGATCGCAGGGAATCAATCGAGAAACCAATCAGGCAGATCTACAACTCAACGGCTTGCTTAAAACCCTTTTACAAGTAAATACAAGAAAATATAGAAGACAGGTAAACTAACTCTAAACCCAGGCTATGGTTGTAAACAGAGACTTTGCACTAATCCAAAAAACCCTAAGAAGTGTGAACCTCAATTAGGAAAGAAGAAAAATCCCTCTTTTTCAAAAAAATTCTTGAAACAGAGATGCGGGTTGTTGCATCAGTAGCCTACGTATGTACGCAGGTTGTTTACTGAGCAGAGCATGTATGTACGTGGGTTGACTCAAGACAAGGTGCATGCACCTCTGTATATTTCCAAAGAAAAAAATGATCAAGCAGTCTTACAGGGCAGGGACAACTGGTATTTCACCTGAAGGTGACCAGAATCCCTTGACAAACTCAGAAAACTCAAAGAAACTTGAAAGGAAAACAAACCATTCAAAAAACCCAAAATCCCCTAAAAAATCCTATAGTCTTTCCCTAGAATGGTCGCCAGTTCTGCTAGCGGGAAATAACCCACCTTTAACTACACCAAGGTTCAGAATATAGGCAGAGAAAACAACCGTCTAAAATCTAATTAATTCTCTATATTACCCCAAACATACCAAAACTAATATAAAGAAAGAAAAGAGAAAGGATATTGGGTAACTATACCTCTAATCCCATGTCTGGTGATGATCTCCTCATGCTTGGAAGTTCCAATGACTGCACGCCTCCTCCCAGAGTTGACCTGTATCCAAAGATTGAAAAATAGAGAACAACAAGCATGTTATTCCATATATAAGTTAGGGTTAGATGTTAGAATGTCAAGCATAAACCAATAAAATTATTCAAGACACCATCATTTGGGACAGGAAAATGTAATTATTTTATTCATAACACGAAGATTACACCTTTACAATCTAAGTCGGCTACCATTCTGTGAACTTGGTCCGAGCTCCACTTCACCATGCTCCAAGTGCACCTTGTATGAACTTCTCCTCTCAACCTTCTAATCTCTTCTATGGAAGAAAATGGGTTAAGTGGAGAGAGAAGGGGCTAATGAGGGAATGCTGAGGCAATTTCTCACAAAAGGAAACAATATCTTGGGCAAGGAGGGGAAGTGAAATCGGGCAGAGTTTCATTGTTCTTATGATTAGATATGAAATGAGACCCCAACACATCCTTTTATATGCCAAAAGGATGGTTATTCGGTTGGGTGATGGGCTATAGCAGGTGGATTAGTTGGGAAACATCCAATAGCCCATAAATTTCAACGAATTCCTTGCAACTTTTTATTTTTTACAACTTTTTAAAGTACACGTGGGTTGTAATGGTGCAACATGCGTATGTATGCGAGCTGTAGTGGTGCATCAAGCGTATGTACATGGGAAATAATGGTGCATGGCGCGTACATCTTCTAAAAAATGTTTTTTTAAGAAGAGTTTCTCAGCAGTGCTTTGGAAAAATATGCAAGTAAGAGGGCCAAGGCCATGTATGCATGTGTAGAGAAATTTAGGGCTATAACGATTGGGCACCTATATTAATGATTTTTGGAGACTCGGGGGTTCCAATGTTCATGGGGATGGTGTCCCCAAATTTTCTTTTAGACTCCTCTTCCTTCTTGTTTTCTTTGTTACCTACATCACTCGTCGAGAATGAGCTCTCAAGAGGCCCTTAGGAATTTTATCGTTTTTGAGAGAAATAATTTCCTTAGGCTTATAACGCTCATTCTGTGAGAAAGCATAAATTCTTTCATCATATGGGAAAAATTTCCAAGATTCTACGTTATCAGTAAGATGAGTTCTGTAAAGAGACATAAACATACAATCTGGTCTTTGAGGTAACAACTGCCTTGTAGGGGAGGCTGCAAAAACAATCAAATTGTCAACCATAGAATTAAGTTCTCTTTTAATATGAGTGATGTTGAAATACAATAGATTTGAGATTAATTCCCAAACAACTTGGGTGTACCACATAAGTAACTTGTTGTTGGGCTTATATATTTTCCTAACTAAATTCACAACAAGTTATGAATCACCAAAAATAATAAGATGACCACAACCAAGATTATAAGAATTTTTAATCCCTAATAGTAAGGCTTCAAATTCAGTAACATTGTTCGTGCAAGAAAAATCTAATCTGTAGGAAAAATTGTGAATCTTACCTATAGGAGAATATAATATGATTCCTATCCCATTTCCTTCATTTGAATATGCATCATCAAAGTGCATATGTCACATACCATCATCGTAACTGGTTTCTTAAGAAATATGTCATCTTCATTAGCAAAGTTGGAATAGACACCCATGTCTTCCTCAATATAATTTACATTGGGTTGAGGAACTTTCTCAATGTAAGGTGAAATCCCTCCTTCCCTTAGTACAATAATATTCTTTTTGTTCTTTGGGATGGATAGATGTGAACCATCAAGTGATAAATAACCACTAGTTAGGTCCCACCAATCCGTACCCAAAATAATTGAATAGTTACTAACAAGCATATCGATTACTTGTATAATTAGAATGGTTTTGATTTATGGATGAGCACAAAGGACCAAAGTTACATCTTTGATCTCACCTATTTTGGATTGTTCTTGATTATTATACAATAACATGCTCCTCTCATTTTTGTTTGTACAAAAGAGGCCTAGTTCCTCCATAATAATCTTAGACATGACACTTGGGCCAGATCCACCATCTATTAAGAAACAATGAGCTATCGTATCCATAATCTTTACAGAAATATAAAAAGGGGGTTTTTTTATATCGTTTCTAAAATTATTGATACCTATTCTATTTACATTTGACTTGTATCAATCAAAATTTTCAGTCAAATTGGATATTGTGGAAGTTTTACCTTCCATCAAAATTTTCAAATCTTATTGTTGTTCCAAGATGGTGACCATGTCCAAGAGTGATGGATCTGCCTTAATATTGGCCAATTGATTCAGAATATTGTATTTGGATGGAGGAAAAGGAGCAGACACTCCTTCACTATTGGAAGATCCGACAACCTGGGGGTTTGTATCTTGGAATGATGATCTAGAAGAAGAAGTGGTTCAGAGAGGATCAAATTTGCCCTTATTAGTGTAAAATTTATTTCTAGTATTCACCACCATGACATCTTCTTGCGGTGCCCAATCTACAGAAATAATAGTTGTATCTAGTTTACTTCACGTGTGTTCTCATCGTGATTTTCTTCACAAAAATTGCACCAGGCACAAGACATTATAGCCTTTGGCTGGAAAGGGTTATCATTTGAATTCCTAAAGGCTTCCTGAGAAGAAGTTTCAATGGGAGAGGAGGTGGAAGCAATTCCTGTTCTTTCATAACCAATCATCCGATTGTTAATATATTACATAAGCTACAAAATTGCAGACATATCAGTTTGTTTCACATAATCTCCTTTGGGGAGACCGATTCTTTCTAGTTGTTCCTCATACTCAAGACAAGTCTAAAGTGTAGATCCAAGATTGTCTATACCCTTCTCTTCTCGTCTATGATGATAAGAAGAGGGTAAAGTATTGTAATAGTGCATGAATGCAGCTTGGTTTTGGGGGTGAATCAATTCAAGAATTTGATTTGATAGTTTCACTATTATTGTAAACGGTATTTTTATACTCCTTCAATTGATCAACTGGAATTTTTGGTTGCCCATATGCTGATTTAAACCAATAAGCTAATTCTTCCCAGGTAGAAAGGATTTTGGGTGGTAAGTAAAAAAAATATGCAATGACCTTCCCTTCTAAGGAGTTGACAAATAAGCGCATACATGTATCATTATAATTTTCCCCTATGTTATGGAAATCATTATAAAAGGCTACTAAATGTTCATGAGCAGTGATAGTACCATTTCCTGAAAATTTGGGTAAATGATCCTTGAACTTTGGAAGAGGAGGTGTAGCTGGTGTGAGATTCAAGGGAGAAGACACATGGGACAGAGTGGTGGTAGAATCTTCCCTAAACTGAAAAATACCATACTTATTTATGATTTTATTTGGATTGCTTATAGATTGGACCAGAATTTGATGGCTCTAAATGTTGCCAATTACAGATGAAGTTGAAGGTTGTGAAGATCAAGAGCCTCCACAACCACTACCACCATCATAAGATGTCATTTTAAAAATGATAGGACTTATAGATATAGATGAACTAGAAGAATTAGATAAATATCTATGGTGTGTAATTTTTTGACTTTCCAAAACAACTTTACTTCTCCCTATTTCAGATATAGGAAAGACCTCAAGGGACAACCCTCTTGTTCTTCGAGAAGAACGAGACATGGAGGAAATTTGAAAATAAATTTTAATGGGGAGGTTGATTTCTAGGAAGACTTTGTTGGGCTTCCCACTGCTCACGTATTCAGATATCTATGGAAATAACTTCCAAAGAACAATGAAGTTCAACATGATTCCTAGTAGTCTCTAAAATAATATTGAATAGAGTCAAGGAAATGTTAGTCTAGTCATCAATACCATCATCAATATTAGGTTGTCTAGTAAAAGGTACAGTCATGAAAAAAATCAATTCAAGCAAGATAATTACAGAAATAAAGAAAAACTAGTTACATAAATAAAGTACAACTACCAGAGAAATATGGAAAATTTTCCTAGTATGGTCAGCAAATAAATGTTGAGGAACCTCACACAAAAATTTTTGAATCTTACTTGGCTAGGGTAAGATAGTTGTGATTAACACCCTGGGTTTATAGCCTTAGTCAAAAATATAATTTGATTCTCAAGCAATAAGAACTAGGAACAAATGTTGTTTTTCTTTAATTAAATGTGCAAAAGAAGAAAGTGAAATATCTGTGTTTTGTTTTGTATAGAATCAAGAACAAATGAAATAAAAATCTGATAAGTAATACAAGGAAATACACATGTGAGATCCAAAAATCAGCAAATGATTTTTATTGATTTCATCCCAAGTTACAATCATAACCCTTATTTCACCCCCTTGCGAGGGTAAGAACTAAGATCAAATTTAGAGATATTTGGTGGGAACCACACAAAATAATTTGATAACAAGAGAAGACTCAAACTAGAAATTTTGATCAACTTAGCCATGAAACTATCATTGATTGACTCTGCAAAATATTGTCCATCAGTAATGAAAAGTAATTCATAATCAAATCAAAACACACAGAATGTCAAGACCAAATGATTGACCTTTATAGAATAAGTTGTTGAAAGATGCTTCTCAACCTTTAAATATTGCTACCTTCAATAATACCCTACTATAAACAAAATGGTTAAGACCCTATGATATCTCAAAATGAATGAAAATTAATTATTCTCACAAGTATAAGAGAAGACCTTTATCAGAAACTATTTTCTTCTTCTCTCTCTTTTTTGTTCCTTCTTCTGATAAGTTTTTATCTTCCTCAAAAGTAGTTGTGGTAGTTTCAAACTAGCTTGAAGTAGGGATGTGCATGAATCACTCCTTGTCCCACAAGATTGAATAAACCAACTTGAAGCAGTTTATTCAATTCTTCAGGATCGACATCAAAATCAAAGCAATAATTTTTGGTGGGTGCAAACCTTAAGTCCTTTAAAAAAAAAAAACATATAAAATGCAAAATCCATGGTGAATAATGCTCGGTTTATAATCCATTAAAACCCATATGATAAAAAGCCACAATGAACTAAATATAGGTGAAACTCACTCTCATGTCCGTTTATGAATTTGAGTCAAAACCAAACTGTGTTCATATGCCTTCCAGGAAATCCTAGGTCATATATCTTAATATTTATACCCAGAAAGATAACCAAAATTTGAAAGAAATTCATTTCTTTACCAACATAAATAAATCGACTTGCATATCCATTTAGACACCATGAGTGAACATTCATAATTTTCTTGCATATCCAAATACAATAAAGAGTCACACTTTTACACACACACGGGATGCAACCAAATCAGAGCCAAAATTCTAAATGATCACAACAGAGTAACTCATTTGATGCCAGAAGAATCGAAAATTCCCATACCTGTCAAAGTTGCCTAAATAGTCATAAGAAGAGCAGCCCATGATCATTATCCAACCACCAACAAGGCTCCAAAACTCAAAACACTCAACTTACTAACAACAGAGCATTCTCAACCAAAATCAAAATGCAAGAAAGGTGGTATTCCTCGGGAGGAAAACCAATAGAGAGTGCAATAATTCTCATTAATTTCACATCGCCTCCAATATCAGATGGAAAAACCCAAAACCTCACCAACTTCTCCATTAATAAACCACGTGTCACACGATGAAAAACATCAAATGACAACTTAGATTCCCAATTTCAACCATGTACCACACTATCTACGCATTCAAAGCTGTCAAAATCCCACTTATTTCATATAAAAAAAAACATCATTTATACCATATTCACAAATCCAAGTAAAGTGTTGAACCTTTTAACAAATTCCACCAATGATCACAACCAAATAACATTGTCATATGAAAACTTTATCATTTAAATGAATATCATCCATACTATATGAAAATTCTTGTATAACATCGCACGTTGAGTTGAGACCATAGACCATATAATATATGTGCATAAGTAAATATTAACACACTTTTTGACATGTTTTAAAACTCAATTTAGTAACAAGGTTTGAACCTTTGTAAACCAAATTAGCATAACACTTATGCATGGGGATTTTCTTTCTTTCTTTTAAATATGGCGATGATATACTTGGTGGAATGTAAGCATAAGGAGAATCACAAACCGTTGTCTAGAAACCATTCATGCATGTGTAATGGAACTGGAATACCAAGCTGTAATCATGTCATTTGTTTGTGAACTACAATTTTAGAAGGAAATGAAATCAATTTAATATAGTTTCTTTTTAAGGGGTCTTACCTATTAGTTATATATAATAATAATAAAATTAATGTAGTGCAATGCAATTCTTTGCATGCAGGCTCTAGTTGCACATTTTTTGCATCAACGGACCCTTTCAAAATCATGGCATAATCTCTGCCATTAATGCGATTTAAGAGGGAAGATTGTCCAAATCTGCATATCAGAGTTGAAGCGGAGGTCTAAATTCGAAAAACAACTATCAGGTTCATTTCCATTGGACATGGAAAGTTCATGGATCATTTATGCTCCGAAGGAAACGGATCGAAGAATATTCCATATCTCGCTTGGGTTTTCATGTCGACACGAGAGGAGAGTAGTTGTGGTGATAGGTGGGGCCCATTAGAGTCATCTTGTTGGAGTTAATCAGTACTCAGGTTGATGTACGCCTTGATGATAGGGTATTGAAAGTATATTCCCCTTTTAACATGGATTTGTGTGTCGATCGCGAAGAGTTGAAAGGGATTCAAGGTACGTCATCAGAGTTTATGATTAAGAGTCCAACAAACCTTGGAGATATTAGAACCCCAGAAGAGGCGGTATCAAAAGCATATTATGTTTCTCAAAAAGTGTATCATGTTGAAAAACAGGGAGATAACTAGTTGTGGAAAGAATGTTAAGAGGGTTGATGACTAATCCTAATATGCCACATGATTAGATTATCGTCACATGAGTTATTATCCTAATGTTATTATGATTAGATTATCTAGATACTTAAGTATTTGATTTTTTATCTCCGACCAACCATTAGTTTCCACGTAGAACACTAAAGAATACACTATATGCTTGGGCTATCGGAGTATATGAGTCAGAGTCTAAAATTATCTATGAGGGGAAATACTTCGACATAGACTATTCCAACATAATCCTTTCTGATTTGGAAATTGGAAAGGTTTCTATTGGAATATGATCAATGTAAGAGTTATTTTGATCCTGACTCAGAGTTAGGCGAAAAATTCACAAATGTGAAGTTCCTTGAGTAGATTAAGTTGAAAATGGGGTCCACGTGCTTGCACAAAGTGGAAGGAACAATATATATTTGGGAAGGAGGGTTGATTGATGTAACAAGGAGGCCATTTTTTTATTTCGATCTACAGAGAGAAATGAAAGGAAAGACTCATAGACTGTATAAAAAATAGGAACAACTTCTCGATACCAACACCTTTTCAATAATGTAAAAATATGGTACCTTGTAAAAACTTACTGGGAAGAACCAACTATCTCTAATCCCAAAAGAAATCAACTCAAACACATCAATGCAATTTTTTGACCTTTTAAACAATCTTTTAACAGTGTACAAATCATGGAACCCACACCATCTAGCCTGGAAAAAAAGAAAAGAAAAAGGTGACCTATTACAAATGATCTGTTGCATTATTACTGTGAAAATTAACGGATGCTTCATTCATTTTTACATGCATAGAGACTGTATGGGAAGAGACACCACATAGGAGTATTTTCTGACTATTAATAGACTGAAGTGTGTTCCTCATCTCTCTTTCCCAACATTGCTTCACTACCACTGAGCGTCCATGACCCCAACAAAGTTTCCTTGGTATCATACAAGCATGGCCATGCTTCCAGTGAGCGTCCATATCCATGATGGGTTTACCTATACTTCCCACACTATTAATAGTGCTTTCAACTTCCTAATGATTTTGATTTTAGCATTCACCCTTTTATATATGTAATTTATGTATTGCTTTTTCAACATGGGTGAATAGGAAGCAGGGTGATACGAGAGATACTTTGACATGCTAGTCTTAGTCAGCTATTTATCCTCATAAGTCCGTCCACATGATTAACAAATGTATTTATATTTTGGGATATTCAGAAAAGTATCACTCGAGTTATGCAGAAGACACCCGAAGCTGGGACCTCTCCTTAATTTGAGTCTAAAATACATATGGTATGAGAGTGATCACATGGTTAAGGATAATTGTTATGGACTACCTAAACGCGTTGATTTTACAGGTCTGGAGCTTATCTTTGGCATAGGTAAACTAGCTCCTCATTTATGTACAACCATCTTTCATCAAGATAAGTACTAATCACAAGGTAACTTGATTGCTTCAACATGAGAAGGAATTTGCATAGGGAAATGCATTAACTTGATTGAACATTCTTAGGTTTCTTCTATGAAAGAGACTGACTGGTCTGGGATGGTGAACAACAAGTTATTCCAAACTGAAAAGAAACAAAAGGAAAGTTCAAACAAAGGCATGGAAAAAAGAAATAAAAAAAAAGGTGGACTGGAATAGATATTGCATAATACAAAAAAGGAAAGTTAAGAAAACCTACTATGTACAAAACTATATTGCCAAAGGTGATCATAAGAAGTATATTTTTAGAATTTGACCATTGACAGGGAGATCCTCCTCGTCTCCCTCCAATGTTTCAAGTTTGAAAGTTCCAGGCCCAATTTTCTGATGAATTTGATATGGGCCCAACCATAAATTTTGAAATTTCATATGTTTTCCTTTAATCTCATTTGATTTGTCCCATTTAAGAACAATGTATCCCTCCTTAAAATATTTGTTTCCCACAGATGACTTATCAAACCATTTTTTAATTATTTCTTGATGTTGAATTAAATTAATTTTGGCTTTTCCCCTTTCTTATTCCAGTTTCAAAATCATATTCGACCTTTCTTGCATCATTGAGAAAGATGTATCTTGGATAGATTGAGAAAGTTTCAACAAGGGTAGGAAGGTATGGGTAGGCAAAGTTGTTTCTTGTCAATAGACGAGAAATAAGGTGGAAATACCAATAGAGGAATTGGGTGTTACCTTGTCATCCCATAAGGCATTCTGGAGGGCTAGATGTCAATTCCTTTGGTGATCATTGATATTTTTGTTGAGGATTTTGATCAGGTTTTTATTGGTTGAATCAGCTAGCCCATTCCCCCGTGGATAGTAATTCATTGAATATTTAAATTTAATGTTTATTTTAAGAGCATATTCAGTTAATTTCATAGAATAAAAATATTTGGCATTATCAAAAACTAAGGACTCAGAGACTCCAAATATAATGATCATATGAGATTCAAGGAACGATGTCACCTGGTTATCATTGATTGTCTTCAGAGGGATTGATCCAGTCTATCTGGTGAAATAATCTATAGTTTTCAAGATATATTTTTGCAAATAAGAAGAGTTGGGGTTAATTTCCCCAATCACGTCTAAACCCCATTGTTGAAAATGGAATTCTATAATTACATGTTACAGGGGAAATGCAACTTTCTTTTCTCTCCCAACTGACTTTTTAAATTCTTGGCATTTCCTTGCATATGCGTGGGAAAATTTGAAAAAATTAGGCTAGTAATAACCCGTTCTGGGGATCTTATGAGCATTAGTTTCACCTTCAAAATTCCCACCCGTTGGGTCGTCATGAAGTTCAGATAAAACCTTTTATGCATCTCTCTTCGCAAGGCATCTTAGGAAAACACCATCATAATTCTTTATGCATAATATCCCTTGGATGAGATGATATTGAGTTGATTTTAGTCTAAGAGATCTCTACTTCTTTGGTTCCAAGTAATGTGGGGTTGACCCATGGGTTAAATAATATTTCATTTCATAATACCATTGGTCTAAGTTAACAAGAATGTAGAAAACTTCTCTTTCAAAAAGGTCTGGGTCTTAATACAATGCATATTTTTGTAATTCATCGCTTGTCGATTCAGTGGCTAGTTTACATAACCCCTACCCCTTGACAATTTTAGCAAGTTTGATCTCCAGTTCAAACTCTCATAAATTCATTATCTAGTTAGCTCTTTTCTCTCCATGATCCTTTTGCACCAAGAGATTTCTTACAACAGGATAAGGGACAATGACCTTAGTTTTTTATTTGATCAAGTAAGGGCTAAATTGTTTTACATCTTTGAATACAACATAGGCCTACTTGTCCACTTCCTGGTAACTTAATTATGCTCCTTGTAAACCTGAACTCATAAAAGCCACATGAAACTCATCTCCTTCGTGGTTCTTTGGGGTTAGGACAACTTCAAATGTAATGTCTGAAGCGAAAGTACAGAGAATGAATCCTCGACTGAAATATGGACTTAAGTGTAGGAGCTTGTGCTATTTCTGATTTTATTTCGTCGAAAGACTCTTTTTATTTAGGTCTCCATTTGAATTATGAATTATTTTTAATCATGTCTTAAAGGGGTCTCACTGTCTTAGCAAAACTAGGAACAAATCCTCTCACAAAATTTATCCTCCCCAAGGACATCATGGCATTTTTGTAATGAGGAGGAATTTTGACAATGGTTTCAGTCCTTTCAGGTTCAATTTTCATACGATACTTGGAAACTATGAATCCTAAAAGTTTCCCCCCATCAAATGAAAAAATAGATTTTTTGGGATTGAGGGAAATACCATACCTCTTGCACCTATTGACTAATCTTCTCAAATGGGTTATATGGTCCTTCTTATTTCTGGAGAAGATAATAACATCATCTAGATACACCACAACATAATCTCCAATCAGGCTTCTAAAAGCGATATCCATTTCTCTTCGGAAAGTTTCCCCAGTGTTGATCAGATAGAAAGACATCTTCCTGTATGTATAAGTGCCCCATTTCGTCTAAAAGGAAGTTTTCAATTGATCATCATGGGAAAATAGGACATGATTGTAGCCAGAGAATCCATCTAGTAATGAGACCATTTCTGTAACAACCCAATTTGATTATTTATTTATCATAGTTGTTAATTTAAATTTAATTAATTATTAAAATAAATTCAATGCATCTTTTTATTATTTTATTATTAAAAAGGTAGGTGAAGTAATTAATGAGGGGGTACAGTTGTTGGGGATCCCCTTTTTTTTGTTCAATAGTTGATTTCAAATTTTCAAACTTTTTGGGATTATGGGGGTTAATAGAGTTAGTAAGTATCTCTAATATATCCTTAGAAATTATGTTAGGTTGTGCACTAGAAGTAATATTAGTCTGATCTACTATATAACAGTTTGGCTCAACAATCTGAGTGCAATGAAGGAGTTCAGATTGTGTTTTAGATTCCATAAAAGTAGATGTTTCAGATGTGCAATTCCCAAATAATGTGTCATATGAATAATTTACCGGAATTGAATTGTTAAACATCATAGTTTCATTTGGGTCATTTAAATCAGTTACCACATGCTTCATGTACTTCTCTTTGTCAATTATGATCTGATTGAGTTTTCCATTGAAAGGAAGCCATAAATGTGACCAGTCAATAGAAAAATATCCATTTAGCATAGATGACCAATCTCTACTTAAAAGCATGCCATAATTATCAGGTATGTCCACCACAACAATGCCATTAGTTTGATGAATTTTAGGATTAGCAGACATTCTAATTAAAACATTCTTTGGTTCCCCAATTACTTTGAATCGAGTTCTATCCAACTAAATAATTTGAATATCAGATGCCTCAGGTTTGACAATAAGATTTTCACAAAATTTGAGTGGCATGACATTAGAAGAATCTCCCGAGTCTCACATGTAGTTGTGAACATTCCTATTAAATATCTCATAGGTAATTAGGAAAGGGGGGGTAGTAGATCTTGACCTCTGTCTAGTTAAGGATTCATTTGTGGCTACCTTACTCTTGGATGGAGTGTCACTTCTAAAAGGGATTTATTTGGTTGTTCCTTTCTTTGTCCCTGCATTAATTGTTTTAGTGCCAGTGGAAGCCTTTCCTGCAGAGTTTTAATAAAATTTTCTTGAATCTAAGGGAGTTTGATATAGGTGGATATCAATGGCCACCCACCTTTTCCGACTGGCTCAAAACAAATTTCTGGCAAATTTGGCAATTTACTAATTTTAGCAGTTTTTAACTTCTAGGGCTATTTTGGGGGTCTAAATGAAGGTTTTTCAATATTGAGGTTCTCAATGATAGTCTAAGGAATGATTGAAACCCTACAATGAATATCCTCGATGATACCTTTCCAACGAGCTATCATACACGTAAAACGAAGATCGTATGAAAAAGTTACGACCCCGAGAAGTTGATGTACTAACTTACCGAAATGGGGCCCACATGACTTTTGGCGCTTCATCTCCTAGGGTTAGGTTTTTGGATGTCTAGGGTTTTTGGCATTCCTAATTATTGTAAAAATTATTTCAAAGCCTCATTGTAATCATCTTCTTATGAATGCGAGTAGACGTCACATCTCTTCTCAGAGATAAGTTTCCACCATTCTAGCGAGTCTTTCACTCTGTATTTTTACAGTCTCTGTACAGTTTTTTGATTAATAGAAATCATGTATTACTGTATATCTATTTTTATGGTTGCATATCTGATACATTTATGTTATATTATTGAATATCTGTGATATATCTGTGCATTTCTTTATTATATCTCCGTTCTCATTTCGTGCCGAAAATAATCTGGATCAGTGGTATCAGAGTAGGCTGCTCTTGATTGTTTTTTTCAGTGCATGTCCCCGATGAGGTCTAATTATAGCAAGTTGGGTTTTGATCTTGTCTCTCTTAAATAAAATCACTCTCTCACACCCAAGAAACCCTCAATGGCGGAAGAAAAGAAAAACAACAGAGCAAACAATCCTATCAATCTGTTGCTTGAGCAAGCTCTCACGCAACAGAGGGACAAAATGTTGGATAATTTTTCCCACATCCTTCAATGCATGTCGATAAAAGCAGGTGAATATTCATCAATAAGCCACTTTGGAGGCACCTATCCTTTCAAGGTACAATTTAATTTCGATATTCCTATATTTGAAGGACAGATAGATCCAGAAACCCTAGAAAACTGGTTAACTCTGCTAGAAGGTTATTTCTCAGTTCACAGTTTTTCCGACAAAGAAAAGATCGCCTTCACACTCCTTAAAGATCTCCCTCATGTCAAACATTGGTGGGAAACTTACTGGAAGAAAATTTCCATAGAGTAGTCTAGAATATATGGGGTTGATCCCACTTGGGATTTTTTTGTGGATGTGGTAAAGGAACAAAATTACCCTGTTGGCAACTACGAGGACCGGTACATGAGATGGACCAAACTACGGCAAGAGAGGGGCTAAGAAGTTACGAAGTTCACCAATACCTTCCATACCTTGTGCACCAAGTTGGGTATCAAAGACTTCGAGCGACATTTGGTTATGAAATACCGTGGGGATCTACACAGATACATCCAAACTGAAATGGATTTTATGGACATCTCATCACTAGGTGCTTCTTATCTATATGCTATTAAAATCGAGAAGAAATTTAAGCACCAAAACAAACGAGAGTTCAGTTATGAAAATCACCAACAACCAAAGTGTGACAAAGATGGCCCTAACAAATAGTCTCTTGAAAACCAGTCCAAGCAACATGAAAAGAAGGGTCACGGGAAGACAAAAAAGGACACCGGAAAATGGTGTGATTTCCAAAAAATCCCCTGGCACAACATCGATGAATGTCTCTCAAAATATTCATTGGTGGTCGAGATCAAAGATAAGGAGCTGAACCCTGATTCTGAATCTGAATCTAAAAATACTGGTAAAGGAAAAATCATTGACACATACCCCACTGCTATTGTCACGATCACAACAATTCAACCAGAAGAACCAACAAATCCTGAAGAGGGGTAGCACCTTTTTAATTCACATATGTGGGTGAAGGGGACCCCATTGAATTTTATTGTTGATAGCAGAATCCAGAAGAACCTCATCTCAACAGAGGTCGTCAAATAGTTGGGATTGTCAACAACACCACACCCACAACCATACAACATTTGGTGGCTTTGCCAAGGACGAGATCTCCATGTCAGCCAACAATGTCGATTCTCATATGACATCCAACCCTTCAAGGATGAGGTATTATGTGATGTTTCCCCACTAGATGTCTATGATGTTCTCTTGAGACAACCATATATGTGGAAGCGCCATGTTGTTTATGAGTCTCGACCCTGCAGTTTTATTGTTTCTCTGGGGGGTCATCTCTACAGAATACTAGAGGTAGTTCTGATTACTCTTACACCTAAAATGTGCCACAAGGTAGTATCTCATACTGCAAAATTCAGCTTCTTCACAATCTGTTCAAAAGGAGAACAGAAGAACACTACAACTACTACAGCTTCGCCCCAAACACCTTCTATCCAACAGAAGCAGGTCTAAAAGGTTGCAAAAAATCATAAAGAGTCCTTATGCACACCATCCTATCATGTATCCTAAATTGTTTAACAACCTCCGACTCAACAGGTTCGTGACAGACTTCCACAAACTGAGCAACGCGACGTCTTTAGCAAGGCAAGCAGCTTACCAAGATGCAGATTGAGTAAATGATTTTCCCTCTCCTCCAGGAACTCAACGCAATGGATACCATTTATTTATAAGGAGGGAGGATTGATCCATTTGTATATCAGTGTCCACCCACCTTTTTCGACTGGCTCAAAACAGTTTTCTGGCAAATTTAACAATTTACTATTTTTAGCAGTTTTTAACTTATGGGGGCATTTTGAGGGTCCAAATGAAGGCTTTTATATATTTATGTTCTCAATGATATAAAAAGGCATTATTTATCCCCCAAAATAAATCTCCTTGATGATACCTTTCCAACGATCTATCATACGCCTAAAACAGAGATTGTACACAAAAGTTACGACCCTGAGAAGTTGATGTACTAACTTACCCAAACAGGGCCCACATGACTTTTGGTGCTTCATCTCCTAAGGTTAGGTTTTTGGATGTCTATGGTTTTTGAAATTCCTTTTTATTGTAAAAATTCCTTAATAGCCTCATTGTAATCATCTTCTTTCGAATGCGAGTAGTCGTCACATCTCTTCTCAGAGTTAAGATGCCACCATTCTAGCGAGTCTTTCACTCTGTATTTTTACAGTCTCTGTACATTTCTTTGATTAAAATAAATCATGTATTACTGTATATTTGTGTTTATGGTTGCATCTCTAATACATTTATGTTATATTATTGAATATCTACGATATATCTGTGCATTTATTTATTGTATCTCCGTTCTCATTTTGTGCCGAAAATAATCCCAATCAGTGGTATCAGAGTAGGCTTCTCTTGATCATTTTTTTCAACGCATGTCCCCGACGAGGTCCGAGTATATAAATTTTGGTCTCGATCTTGTCTCTCTTAAAGACAATCTCTCTCGCAAACCCAAGAAACCCTCAATGGCAGAAGAAAAGAAAAAGGACGGAGCAGACGATCCTATCTATCTGTTGCTTGAGAAAGTTCTCACGCGACAGAGGGACGAAATGTTGGAGAATTTTTCCCACATCCTTCAATGCCTACCGATAACATTAGGTGCATATTCATAAAGCGAGCACTTTTGAGGCACTGTTCCTTTCAAGGTACAAGTTAATTTCGATATTCCTGTATTTGAAGGACAAATAGATGCAGAAGCCCTAGAAAAATGGTTAACTCTGCTAGAAGGTTATTTCTCAATTCCAAATTTTTCCAACAAAGAAAAGATCACCTTCGCACTCCTTAAAGCTCTACCTCATGTCAAACATTGGTGGGAAAATTACTAGGAGAAAAGTTCCACAGAGGATTCTAGAATATATGGGGCCGATCCCACTTGGGAGTTTTTTGTGGATGGGGTAAAGCAACAATATTACCTTGTTGGCAACTATGAGGACCATAACAGTACATGAGATGGACTACACTGCGGCAAGAGAGAGGCCAAAAAGTTCTAGAGTTCACTAATAACTTCCATATCTTGTGCACCAAGTTGGGTATCAAAGACTCCGAGTGACATTTGGTTCTGAAATACCGTGGGGCTCTACACAAATACATCCAAACTAAAATGGATTTTCTAGACATCTAGTCACTAGGTGTTGCTTATCGATATGTTATTAAAATCAAGCATAAATTTAAGCACCAAAACAAATGAGAGTTCAGTTCTGCAAATCACCAACAACCAAAGTATGACAAAGATGGCCCTAACAAACAGTCTCTTGAAAACCAGTCCAGGCAACATGAAAATAAGGGTCACGGGAAGACAAAGGACACCGAAAAATGGTGTGATTTCCACAAAAGCCTCTGGCACAACACCGATGAATGTCACTCAAAACATTCATTGGTAGCCAAGATCAAAGACAAGGAGTCGAACCCTGATTCTAAATCTAAATCTGAAAATACTGGTAAAGGATAAATAATTAACGTAAACCCCACTTCTATTGTCACGACCGCAACAATTCAACCAGAAGAACTAACATATCCTGAAGAGGGGGAGTGTCTTTTTAATTCACAGATGTAAGTGAAGGGGACCCTGCTGCATTTTATTGTTGATAACGGAAGCCAAAAGAAACTCATCTCAGCAGAGGTCGTCAAACAGTTAGGATTGTCTACAACACCACACCCGCAGCCATACAACATCAGGTGGTTTCGCCAAGGACGAGATCTCTGTGTCAGCCAACAATGTAGATTGTCATATGGCATCCAACCCTTCAAGGATGAGGTATTATGTGATGTTTCCCCACTGGATGTCTGTGATGTTCTCTTAGGCCAACCATATATGTGGAAGCGACATTTTGTTTATGAGTCTCAACCCCATAGTGTCATTGTTTCTCTGGGGGGTCATCTATACATAATAACAAAGGTAGTTCTAACTATTGTTCCACCTAAAACATGCCGCAAGGTATTATATCATACTACAAAATTCAACTTATTCACAATCTGTTCAAAAGGGGAACAGAAGAACACTGCAACCACTACAGCATTGCCCAAAGCACCTCTTATCCAACAGAAGCAGGTTGACAAGGTTGCAACAAAGCACAAAGAGTCCTTATTCACACCGTTCTTTCATGTAGCCCGACTTGTTTAACAACGTCACCCTCAACAGGTTCATGACACACTTCCACAAACTGAGCAGCGCAACGCCTCCAGCAAGACAAGCAACTCACTAAGATGCAGATTTAGTAAATGATTTTCCCTCTCCCCTGGGAACTCAACGCAATGAAGACCATTTCTTCCTAAGGAGGGAGGACTGATCCTGGTGGATATCAGTGGCCACCCACCTTTTCCAATTGGCTCAAAACAGTTTTCTGGAAAATTTGGCAATTTACTATTTTTAGCAGTTTTTAACTTCTGGGGCCATTTTGAGGGCCCAAATGAAGGTTTCTCGAGATTGAGGTTCTCAATGATAGTCGAAGGCATAATTAAGCCCTGAAAATGAATATTCTCAACGATAGATTTCCAACGTGCTATCATACACCTAAAATGTAGATCATATGCAAAGTTACAACCCCGGGAAGGTTATGTAATAAATTACCCAAACGAGGCCCACATGACTTTTGGCGCTTCATCTCCTAGGGTTAGGTTTTTAGATGTCTAGGGTTCTTGGCATTCCTGTTTATTGTAAAAGGGCCTTCAAAGCCTCATTGTAATCATCTTCTTGCGAATGCGAGTAGCTGTTACATCTCTAATCAGAGATAAGCTGCCACCATTCCAGCAAGTCTTTCACTCTGTATTTTTACAGTCTCTGTACATTTATTTTATTAATAGAAATTGTGTATTACTATATATATGTGTTAATAGTTGCATCTCTGATACATTTCTATTATATTATTGAATATCTGTGATATCTCTGTGCATTTATTTATTATATCTCCGTTCTCATTTTGTGCCGAAAATAATCCGGATTAGTGGTATCAGAGAAGGCTTCTCTTGATCATTTTTTTTAGCGCATGTCCCCGACGAGGTATGCATATAGAAAATTGGGTCTCAAGCTTGTCTCTCCTAAAGACAATATCTCTCGCACACCTAAGAAACCCTCAATGGCGGAAGAAAAGAAAAACGACAGAGCAGATGATCCTATCAATCTATTGCTTGAGCAAGCTCTCATGCGACAGAGGGGAAAAATGTTGGAGACTTTTTCCCACATACTTCAATGCCTGCCTATAACAGTAGGTGCATCTTCATCAAGCGACCACTTTGGAGGCACCTCACCTTTCAAGGTACAAGTTAATTTCAATATTCTTGTATTTGAAGGACAGATAGATGCAGAAACCCTAGAAAAATGGTTAACTCTGCTACAAGGTTATTTCTCAGTTCACAATTTTTTCAACAAAGAAAAGATCACCTTCACACTCCTTAAAGCTCTCCCTCATGTCAAACATTGGTGGGAAACTTACTGGGAGAAAAGTTCCACAGAGGATTCTAGAATATATGGGGCCGATCCTACTTGGGATTTTTTTGTCGATGCGGTAAAGGAACAATATTACCCTATTGGAAACTATGAGGACCAATAAATGACATGGACCACTCTGCGACAAGAGAGGGGCAAAGAAGTTCAGAAGTTCACCAATACCTTCCATACCTTTTGCACCAAGTTGGGTATCAAATACTCCAAGCGACATTTGGTTATGAAATACCGTGGGGCTCTACACAGATACATCCAAAATGAAATGGATTTTCTGGACATCTCATCACTAGGTTCTTCTTATCGATATGTTGTTAAACTCGAGCAAAAATTTAAGCACCAGAACAAACAAGAGTTCATTTCTGCAAATCACTAACAACTAAAGTATGACAAAGACGATCCTAACAAACAGTCTCCTGAAAACCAGTCCAAGCAACATGAAAATAAGGGTCACAGGAAGACAAAAAAGGACACCAGAAAATGGTGTGATTTCCACAAAATCCCCTGGCACAACACCGATAAATGTCACTCAAAATAGTCATTGGTGGCCGATATCAAAGACAAGGAGCCGAACCCTGATTCATAATCTGAATCTGAAAATAATAGTAAAGGACAAATCATTGACGCAAACCCCACTGCTATTGTCACGACCACGACAATTCAACGAGAAGAACCAACAGATCCTGAAGAGGGGAGCACCCTTTTCATTCACAGATGTGGGTGAAGGGGACCCCGCTGCATTTTATTGTTGATAGAGGAAGCCAGAAGAACCTCATCTTAGCAAAGGTCATCAAACAGTTGGGATTGTCAACAACACCACATGCGCAGCCATACAACATCAGGTGGCTTCTCCAAGGATGCGATCTCTATGTCAGCCAACAATGTCGATTGTCATACAGAATCCAACCCTTCAAGGATGAGGTATTATGTGATGCTTACCCACTGGATGTTTGTGATGTTCTCTTGGGACAACCATATATGTGGAAGTTCCATGTTGTTTATGAGTCTCGACCCTACAGTGTCATTGTTTCTCTAGGGGGTCATCTCTACAGAATACCAGAGGTATTTTCGACTACTGTTCCACCTAAAACATGTTGCAAGGTAGTATCTCATACTGCAAAATTCAGCTTCTTCACAATCTATTCAAAAGGAGAACAAAAGAACACTGCAACCACTACAACTTCACCCCAAGCACCTTCTATCCAATATAAGCAAGTCGAAAAGGTTGAAACAAAGCACAAAGAGTCCTTATGCACACCATCCTCTCATGTATCTTGACTTGTTGAACAACCTCAGCCTCAACAGGTTTGCGACAGACTTCCACAAACTGAGCAGTGCAACATTTCCAGCAAGGCAAGCAACTCACCAAGATGCAGATTCAATAAACACTTTTCCCTCTCCCCCGAGAACTTAATGCAATGGAGACCATTGCTTCCTAAGGAGGTATTATTGATCTAGGTGGATATCGGTGGCCACCCATCTTTTCCAACTAGCTCTAAACATTTTTTTGGCAAATTTGGCAACTTACTATTTTTAGTCGTTTTTAACTCCAGGGGCCATTTTGAGGGGCCAAATGTTGGTTTTTTGAGATATAGGTTCTCAATTATATTTGTATCCATGATTGAGACTCCAAAATGAATCTCCTTGATGATACCTTTCCAACTAGCTATCATACACCTAAAATGGAGATCGTATGCAAAAGTTACGACCCCGAGAAGTTGATGTACTAACTTACCCAAACGGGGCCCACATGACTTTTGGCACTTCATCTCCTAGGGTTAGGTTTTTGGATGTCTAGGGTTTTTGGCATTCCTTTTTATTGTAAAAAGGCCTTCATAGCCTCATTGTAATCATGTTCTTGCGAATGCGAGTAGCCGTCACATCTCTTCTCAGAGATAAGCTGCCACCATTCTAGTGAGTCTTTCACTATGTATTTTTACAGTCTCTGTACATTTCTTTGATTAATAAAAATCGTGTATGACTATATATCTATGCTTATGGTTGCATCTTTGATACATTTTTGTTATATTATTGAATATCTGCGATATCTCTGTGCATTTCTTTATTATATCTCCGTTCTCATTTCGTGTCGAAAATAATCAAGATCAGTGGTATCAGAGCATGTTGCTCTTGATCGTTTTTTTTAGTGCATGTCCCCGATGAGATTCGAGTATAGAAAGTTGGGTCTCGAGCTTGCCTCTATTGAAGAAAATTTCTCTCGCACACCCAAGAAACCCTCAATGGTGGAAGAAAAGAAAAATGACAAAGCAGACGATCCTATCAATCTGTTGCTTGAGCAAGCTCTCACACAACAGAGGAATGAAATGTTGGATAAATTTGCTCACATCCTTCAACGCCTGTCAATAACAGTAGGTGCATCTTCATCAAGCGACCACTTTGGAGGCACCTCACCTTTCAAGGTAAAATTTAATTTTGATATTCCTATATTTGAAGGACAGATACATGCAGAAGCCCTAGAAAAATGGTTAACTCTGCTACAAGATTATTTCTCAGTTCACAATTTTTTCGACAAAGAAAAGATCACCTTCGCACTCCTTCAATCTCTCCCTCATGTCAAACATTGGTGGGAAACTTAATGGGAGAAAATTTTCACAGAGGAGTCTGGAATATATGGGGTCGATCCCACTTGGGATTTTTTTGTGGATGCGGTAAAGGAACAATATTACCCTGTTGGCAACTATGAGGACCAGTACATGAGATGGACCACACTATGGAAAGAGAGGAGCCAAGAAATTCCAGAGTTCATCAATACCTTCCATACCTTGTTCACCAAGTTGGGTATCAAAGACTCTAAACGACATTTGGTTCTGAAATACGGTGGGGCTCTACACAGATACATCCAAACTGAAATGGATTTTGTGGACATCTCATCACTAGGTTCTACTTATCAATATGTTGTTAAAATGGAGAAGAAATTTAAGCACCATAACAAACGACGACAGTTTAGTTTTGCAAATCACCAACAACCAAAGTATGACAAAGATGACCCTAAAAAACAGTCTCTCGAAAACTAGTCCAAGCAACATGAAAAGAAGGGTCACGGGAAGGCAAAGAAGGACATCGGAAAATGGTGCAATTTTCACAAAATCCCCTGGCACAACACCGATGAATGTTGCTCAAAACAATCATTGTTGGTCGAGATCAAACACAAGGAGCTGAACCCTTATTCAAAATCTGAATATGAAAATACTGGTAAAGGACAAATCATTGACTCATACCCCACTGCTATTGTCGCGACTGCAACTATTCAACCAGATGAACCAACAGATCCTGAAGAGGGGGAGCACCTTTTTCATTCCCAGATTTGGGTGAAGGGTACCCCGCTGCATTTTGTTTCTGATAGCGGAAGCCAGAAGAACCTCATCTCAGGAGAGGTCATCAACAGTTGGAATTTTCGACAACACCACACCCGCAGCCATACAACATCGAGCGGCTTCGCCAAGTACGACATCTCCGTGTTAGCCAATAATGTCAATTGTCATACGGCATCCAACCCTTCAAGTATGAGGTATTATATTATGTTTCACCACTGGATGTCTGTGATGTTCTCTTGGGCCAACAATATATGTGAAAGTGCCATGATGTTTATGAGTCTTAACGCCGCGGTGTCATTGTTTCTCTGGGTGGTCATCTCTACAGAATACCATAGGTAGTTCTGAATATTGTTCCACCTAAATCGTTCCACCAGGTAGTATCTCATACTGCAAAATTCAGCTTCTTCATAATCTGTTCAAAAGGGGAGAAAAAGAACACTGCAACCACTATAGTTTCTCCCCAAGAACCTTCAATCCAACAGAAGCAGGTCGACAAGGTTGCAAAAAAGTACAGATATTCCTTATGCCCACCATCCTCTCATGTTGTCTAACTTGTTGAACAGCCCAAGCCTCAATAGGTTCGTGACAAACTTCCACAAACTGAGCAGCGCGATGTCTCCAGCAAGGTAAGCAGCTCACCAAGATGCAGATTCAGTAAACGCTTTTCCCTCTCCTCTGGGAACTCAACGCAATGGAGACCATTGATTTCTAAGGAGGGAGGATTGATCCAGGTGGATATTGGTGGCCACCCACCTTTTCTGACTGGCTCAAAACAGTTTTCTGGCAAATTTGGCAATTTACTATTTTTAGCAATTTTTAACTTCCGGGTACCTTTTGAGGGACCAAATCAATATATTTTGAGATAGAGGTTCTCAATTATATTCGAAGGCATGATTGATCCCCCAAAATGAATTTCCTCGACAATACCTTTCCAACAAGCTATCATAAGCCTAAAACGGAGATCGTATGCAAAAGTTACGACCCTGGGAAGTTGATGTACTAACTTACCCAAACGGGGCCCACATGACTTTTGGCGCTTCATCTCCTAAGGTTAGATTTTTGGATGTATAGGGTTTTTTTCATTCTTGTTTCTTATAAAAATGCCTTCAGAGCCTCATTGTAATCATCTTCTTGTGAATGCGAGTAGCCGTCACATCTCTTCTCAGAGTTACGCTGGCACCATTCTAGCAAGTCTTTCACTCTACATTTTTACAGTCTCTGTACATTTCTTTGATTAATAGAAATCATGAATTACTATATATCTATGTTTATGGTTGCATATATGATACAATTTTTTTATATTATTGAATATCTATGATATCTCTATGCATTTATTTATTATATCTCCGTTCTCATTTAATGCCAAAAATAATCTGGATCAGTGGTATCAGAGCAGGCTACTCTTGATTGTTTTTTTCAGTGCATGTCCCCGATGAGGTCTGACTATAGAAAGTTGGGTCTCAAGCTTGTCTCTCTTGAAGACAATCTCTCTTGCACACCCAAAAAACCCTCAATCGTGGAAGAAAATAAAAATGATGGAGCAGACGATCCTATCAATCTGTTGCTTGAGAAATCTCTCACGCGACAGAGAGACGACATGTTGGAGAATTTTTCCCACATCCTTCAATGCCTGTCGATAGAATTAGGTGCATCTTCATCAAGCAGCCACTTTTGAGGTACCTTGCCTTTCAAGGTACAAGTTAATTTCAATATTCCTACATTTGAAGGACAAATAGATGCAGAAGCCCTAGAAAAATGGTTAACTCTGCTAGAAGGTTATTTCTCAGTTCACAATTTTTCTGACAATGAAAAGATCACCTTCACACTCCTTAAAGCTCTCACTCATGTCAAACATTGGTGGGAAAATCACTGGGAGAAAATTTCCACAGAGGAGTCTGGAATATATGGGGTCGATCCCACTTGGGAGTTTTTTGTGGATGCAGTAAAGGAACAATATTACCCTGTTGGCAACTATCTGGACCAGTACATGAGATGGACCACACTGCAGTAAGAGAGGGGCCAAGAAGTTCTGGAGTTCGCCAATACCTTCCATACCTTCCACACCAAGTTGGGTATCAAAGACTCCGAGCGACATTTGGTTATGAAATACCGTGGGGCTCTACACAGATATATCCAAACTGAAATGGATTTTTTTGACATCTCATCACTAGGTGATACTTATCGATATGATGTTAAAATCGAGCATAAATTTAAGAACCATAACAAATGAGAGTTTAGTTCTACAAATGACTAACAACCAAAGTATGACAAAGATGGCCCTAACAAATAGTCTCCTGAAAACCAGTCCAAGCAACACGAAAAGAAGGGTCATGGGAAGACAAAGAAGGACACCGGAAAATGGTGCGATTTCCAAAAAATCCTCTGTCACAACACCAATGAATGTTTATCAAAATATTCATTGGTGGCCGAGATCAAAGACAAGGAGCCAAACCCTGATTTAGAATCTGAATCTGAAAATAATGGTAAAGGACAAATCATTGACGCAGACCCCACTGCTTTTGTAGCGACTGCAGCAATTCAACCAGAAGAACCAACATATCCTGAAGAGGGGGAGTGCCTTTTTCATTCACATATGTGGGTGAAGGGGACCCCACTGCATTTTATTGTTGATAGCGGAAGCCAAAAGAACCTCATCTCAGCAGAGGTCGTCAAATAGTTGGGATTGTCGACAACACCACACCTACAACCATACAACATTGAGTGGCTTCGCCAAGGATGGGATCTCTATGTCAGCCAACAATGTCAATTGTCATAGGGCATCCAACCCTTCAAGGATGAGGTATTATGTGATGTTTCCCCACTAGATGTCTGTGATGTTCTCTTGGGCCAACCATATATGTGGAAGTGCCATGTTGTTTATGAGTCTCGAACCTATAGTGTCATTGTTTCTCTAGGGGGTCATCTCTACAGAATACTCGAGGTAGTTTCTACTACTGTTCCACCTAAAATGTGCCGCAAGGTAGTATCTCATACTACAAAATTTAGCTTCTTCACAATATGTTCAAAAGGGGAACAAAACAACACTGCAACCACTACAGCTTTCTTCCTAAGCACCTTCTTTCCAACAGAAGCAGGTCGACAAGGTAGAAACAAAGTGCAAAGAGTCCTTATGCACACCATCCTATAATCTAGCCCAACTTGTTTAATGGCCTCAGCCTCAACAGGTTCACGACAAACTTCCACAAATTGAGCAACGTGACGTCTCCAGCAAGGCAAGCAGCTCACCAAGATGCAGATTCAGTAAACGCTTTTCCCTCTCCCCTGGGAACTCAACGCAATGGATAACATTGCTTCCTAAGGAGGGAGGATTGATCCAGGTGGATATCGGTGGTCACCCACCTTTTTCGACTGGCTCAAAACAGTGTTCTGGCAAATTTGACATTTTACTATTTTTAGCAGTTTTTAACTTCTGGGGCCATTTTGAGGGCCCAAATG
>JASDQU010012827.1:98798-108896 GCA_032191745.1 Picea mariana
TAGGTTTTTGGATGTCTAGGTTTTTGGGCATTCCTGTTTATTGTAAAAAGGCCTTCAGAGCCTCATTGTAATCATATTCTTGCAAATGCGAGTAGCCGTCACATCTCTTCTCAAAGATAAGCTGCCACCATTCTAGTGAGTGTTTCACTCTGTATTTTTATAGTCTCTGTACATTTATTTGATTAATATAAATCATGTATTACTATGTATCTGTGTTTATGGTTTCATCTTTGATACATTTTTGTTATATTATTGAATATCTGCGATATCTCTATGCATTTCTTTATTATATCTCCGTTCTCATTTCGTGCTGAAAATAATCTGGATCAGTGGTATCAGAGCAGGCTGCTCTTGATCATTTTTTTCAGTGCATGTCCCCGACGAGGGCCGAGTATAGAAATTTGGGTCTCGAGCTTCTCTCTCTTGAAGACAATCTCTCTTGCACACCAAAGAAACCCTCAATGGCGGAAGAAAAGAAAAACAACAGAGCAGATGATCCTATCAATCTGTTGCTTGAGTAAGCTCTCACGCGACAAAGGGATGAAATGTTGGAGAACTTTTCCCACATCCTTCAACACCTGCCAATAAAAATAGGTGCATCTTTATCAATCAGACACTTTGGAGACACCTCGCCTTTTGGGGTACAAGTTAATTTTGATATTACTATATTTGAAGGACAGATAGATGCAGAAGCCCTAGAAAAATGGTTAACTCTGCTAAAAGGTTATTTCTCAGTTCACAATTTTTTCGACAAAGAAAAGATCACCTTCGCACTCCTTAAAGCTCTCCCTCATGTCAAACATTGGTGGGAAACTTACTGGGAGCAAAGTTCCACAGAGGAGTATGGAATATATGGGGCCGATCCCACTTGGGATTTTTTTGTGGATGCTGTAAAGGAACAATATTACCCTGTTGGCAACTATGAGGACCAGTAAATGAGATGGACCACTCTACGGGAAGAGAGGGGCCAAGCTGATCCATATTTTACCAACACCTTCCATGCCTTTTGCACCAAGTTGGGTATCAAAGACTCCAAGTGACATTTGGTTATGAAATACCATGGGGCTCTACAGAGATACATCCAAACTGAAATGGATTTTCTGGACATCTCATCACTAGATGTTGCTTATCAATATGATGTTAAAATCCAGCAGAAATATAAGCACCAGAAAAAATGAGAGTTCAGTTATGCAAATCACCAACAACCAAAGTATGAAAAACATGGCCCTAACAAACAGTCTACCGAAAACCAGTCCAAGCAAACTGAAAAGAAGGGTCATGGGAAGACAAAGAAGAACACCGGAAAATGGTGTGATTTCCATCATTGGTGGCCAAGATCAAAGACAAGGAGTTGAACCCTGATTCATAATATGAATCTAAAAATACTGGTAAAGGACAAATCATTGACGCAGACCCCACTACTATTTACGCGACCGCAGCAATTCAACCAGAAGAACCAACAGATCCTGAAGAGGGGGAGTGCCTTTTTCATTCACAGATGTGGGTGAAGGGGACCCCACTGCATTTTATTGTTGATAGTGGAAGCCATAAGAACCTCATCTCAGCAGAGGTCATCAAATATTTGGGATTGTCGACAACACCACACCCGCAACAATACAACATTGGGTGGCTTCGCCAAGGACGAGATCTTCATGTCGGCCAACAATGTGGATTTTCATACGGCATCCAACCCTTCAAGGATGAGGTATTATGTGATGTTTCCCCACTGGATCTCTGTGATGTTCTCTTGGGCCAACCATATATTTGGAAGCACCTTGTTGTTTATGAGTCTTGACCCCGCAGTGTCATTATTTCTCTGGGGGGTCATATCTACAGAATACAAGAGGTAGTTCCAAATATTGTTCCACCTAAAATGTGCCACAAGGTAGTATCTCATACTAAAAAATTCAGATTCTTCAAGATCTGTTCAAAAGGGGAACATAAGAACATTGAAACCACTACAGCTTCACCCCAAGCACCTTCTATCCAACAGAAGTAGGTCGACAAGGTTGCAACAAAGTACAAATATTCCTTATGCACAACATCCTCTCATGTAGCCTGACTTGTTGAACAACCTCAGCCTCAACAGGTTCGCGACAGACTTCCACAAACTGAGCAGTGCGACGTCTCCAGGAAGGAAAGAGGCTCACCAAGATGCAGATTCAGTAAACGCTTTTCCCTCTCCCCCGGTAACTCAACGCAATGGAGACCATTTCTTCCTAAGGAGGGAGGATTGATCCAGGTGGATATCGGTGGCCACCAACCTTTTTCGACTAGCTCAAAACATTTTTCTGGCAAATTTGGAAATTTACTATTTTTAACATCTTTTACCTTCCAAAGGGTCCAAATGAATCTCCTCGGTGATACCTTTCCAACTAGCTATCATACACTTAAAACAAAGATCGTATGCAAAAGTTACGACCTCGGCAAGTTGATGAACTAACTTACCCAAACAGGGCCCACATGACTTTTGGCGCTTCATCTCCTAGGGTTAGGTTTTTGGATGTCTAGGGTTTTTGGCATTCCTTTTTATTGTAAAAAGGGATTCAGAGCTTCATTGTAATCATCTTCTTGCAAATGCGAGTAGCCGTCACATCTCTTCTCAGAGATAAGTTGTCACCATTCTGGCTAGTCTTTCACTCTGTATTTTTACACTCTCTGTACATTTGTTTGATTAATATAAATCGTGTATTATTGTGTATCTGTGTTTATGGTTGCATCTCTGATACATTTCTGTTATATTATTGAATATCTGCGATATCTCTGCGCATTTCTTTATTATATATCTGTTCTCATTTCGTGTCGAATATAATCTGGATCAATGGTATCAAAATAGGCTGCTCTTGATCGTTTTTTTCAGTGCATGTCCCCGACGAGGTCCGAGTATAGAAAGTTGGGTCTCGAGATTGTCTCTCTTGAAGATAATCACTCTCGCACACCCAAGAAACCCTCAATGGTGGAAAAAAAGAAAAATGACAGAGCAAACGATCCTATGAATCTGTTGCTTGAGCAACCTCTCATGCGATAGAGGTATGAAATGTTGGAGAATTTTTCCGACATCCTTCAATGCCTTTCGATAAAAGTAGGTGCATCTTCATCAAGCGGCCACTTTGGAGGCACCTCGCCTTTCAGTGTACAAGTTAATTTTGATATTCCTATATTTGAAGGACAGATAGATGCAGAAGCCCTAGAAAAATGGTTAACTCTGCTAGAAGGTTATTTCTTAGTTCATAATTTTCTCGACAAAGAAAACATCACCTTCGCATTCCTTAAAGCTCTCCCTCATATCAAACATTGGTGGGAAACATACTGGGAGAAAATTTCCACAGAGGAGTATGGAATATATGGAGTCGATCCCACTTGGGAATATTTTATGGGCGCGGTAAAGGAACAATATTACCCTGTTGGCAACTATGAGGACCAGTACATGAGATGGACCACACTGTCGCAAGAGAAGAGCCAAGCAGATCTGGAGTTCACCAATACCTTCCATACCTTGCACACCAAGTTGGGTATCAAAGACTCTGAGTGACATTTTGTTCTGAAATACCATGGGGCTCTACAAAGATACATCCAAACTGAAATGGATTTTCTAGACATCTCATCACTAGGTGTTGCTTATCGATATGCTGTTAAAATTGAGCAGAAATTTAAGCACCAAAACAAATGAGAGTTCAGTTATGCAAATCACCAAAAACCAAACTATGAAAAAGACGATAGTAACAAACAGTCTCCCGAAAACCAGTCCAAGCAACATGAAAAGAAGGGTCACGGGAAGACAAAGAAGGACATTGGAAAATGGTGCGATTTCCACAAAAGCCCCCGGCACAACACCGATGAATGTCCCTCAAAACAATCATTGGTGGCCAAGATCAAAGACAACCTGTCGAAACTTGATTCAGAATCTAAATCTGAAAATACTGGTAAAGGACAAGTAATTGAGGCAAACCCCACTATTATTCTCTCGACTGCAACAATTCAACTAGAAGAACCAACAGATCCTGAAGAGGGGGAGCGCCTTTTTCATTCACAGATGTGGGTGAAGTGGACACTGCTGCATTTTATTGTTGATAGTAGAAGCCAGAAGAACCACATCTCAGCAGAGGTCGTCAAACAGTTGGGATTGTCGACAACACCACACCCGCAACCATACAACATTGGGTGGCTTCTCCAAGGACAAGATCTTTGTGTCAGCCAACAATGTTGATTTTCATATGGAATCAAACCCTTCAAGAATGAGGTATTATGTGATGTTTCCCCACTGGATGTCTGTGATGTTCTCTTGGGCCAACCATATATGTGGAAGTGCCATGTTGTTTATGAGTCTCGACCCCGCAATGTTATTGTTTCTCTGGGGTGTCATCTCTACAGAATACCAGAAGTAGTTCTAACTACTGTTCCACCTAAAATGTGTCGCAATGTAGTATCTCATACTGCAAAATTAAGCTTCTTCATAATCTGTTCAAAAGGGGTACAGAAGAACGCTGCAACCACTGCAACTTTTCCCTAAGCACCTTCTATCCAACAGAAGCAGGTCAACAAGGTTACAAAAAAGTGGAAAGAGTCCTTATATACACCTTCCTCTCATGTAGCCCAACTTGTTTAACAACCTCATCCTCACAGGTTCACGACAGACTTCCACAAACTGAGCAGCACGACATCTCCAGCAAGGCAAGCAGCTCACCAAGATGCAGATTCAGTAAACGCTTTTCTCTCTCCCTAGGGAACTCAACGCAATGGATACCATTGCTTTCTAAGGAGGGAGGATTGATCCAGGTGGGTATCGGTGGCCACCCACATTTTTCGACTCGATCAAAACAAATTTCTGGCAAGTTTGGCAATTTACTATTTTTAGTAGTTTTTAACTTCCACGGCCATTTTGGGGGCCCAAATGAAGGTTTTTCAATATCAAGTTTCTCAATGATAACCAAAGGCATTATTAAGTCCCCAAAATGAATCTCCTCAATGATACCTTTCCAAGTAGCTATCATACGTCTAAAACGGAGATCATATGCAAAAGTTACGACCTCGGGAAGTTGATGTACTAACTTACCCAAATGGGGCCCACGTGACTTTTAGCGCTTTATCTCCTAGGGTTAGGTTTTTGGATTTCTAGGGTTTTTGGTATTCCTGTTTATTGTAAAAATGCCTTCAGACCCTCATTGTAATCATCTTCTTGCGAATGTGAGTAGCCGTCACATCACTTCTCAGAGATAAGTTACCACCATTCTAGTGAGTCTTTCACTCTGTATTTTTATAGTCTCTGTACATTTCTTTGATTAATAGAAATCGGGTATTACTGTATATATGTGTTTATGGTTGCATCTCTAATACATTTATGTTATATTATTGAATATCTGCGATATCTTTGTGCATTTATTTATTATATCTTCGTTCTCATTTTGTGCCGAAAATAATCCGGATTAGTGATATCAGAGCAGGCTACTCTTGATCGTATTTTTCAGTGCATGTCCCTGACGAGGTACGAGTATAGAAAGTTGGGTCTTGATATTGTCTCTCTTGAATACAATATCTCTCGCACACCTAAGAAACCCTCAATGGAAGAAGAAAAGAAAAACGACGGAGCAGACGATCATATCAATCTATTGCTTGAGCAAGCTCTCACGTGACAGAGGGACGAAATGTTGGAGAATTTTGCCCACATCCTTCAACTCTTGCCAATAACAACAGGTGCATCTTCATCAAGTGGCCACTTTGGAGGGACCTCGCCTTTCAAGGTACAAGTTAATTTCGTTATTCCTGTATTTGAAGGATAGATAGATGCAAAAGCCCTAGAAAAATGGTTAACTCTACTAGAAGGTTATTTCTCAGTTCACAATTTTTTAGACATAGAAAAGATCACCTTTTCACTCCTTAAAGCACTCCCTCATGTTAAACATTGGTGGGAAACTTACTGGGAGTAAAGTTCCATAGAGGAGTCTAGAATATATGGGGTTGATCCCACTTGGGATTTTTTTGTGGATGCGGTAAAGGAACAATATTACCCTGTTGGCAACTATGAGGACCAGTACATGAGATGGACCACACTATGGCAGGAGAGGGGCCAAGCAGTTCCAGAGTTCACCAATACCTTCCATACCTTGTGCACCAATTTGGGCATCAAAGACTTTGAGGGACATTTGGTTATGAAATACCATGGGGCTCTACACAGATACAACCAAACTGAAATGGATTTTTTGGACATCTCATCACTAGGTGTTGCCTATCGATATGTTGTTAAAATTGAGCATAAATTTAAGCAACAGAACAAACGAGAGTTCAGTTCTGCAAATCACCAACAACCAAAGTATGTCAAAGATGACCCTAGCAAATAGTCTCCCGAAAAATAGTCCAAGCAACATGAAAAAAAGGGTCACGGGAAGACAAAGAAGGACACCGGAAAATGGTGCGATTTCAACAAAATCCCCTGGCACAACAACGATGAATGTCGCTCAAAATAGTCATTGGTGGTCGAGATCAAAGACAAGGAGACAAACTCTGATTCAGAATCTAAATCTGAAAATACTGGTAAAGGAAAAATCATTGATGCAGACCCCACTGTTATTGTCGCGACCACAACAATTCAACCAGAAGAACCAACCAATCTTGAAGAGGGGAAGCACCTTTTTCATTCACATATGTGGGTGAAGGGGACACCGCTACATTTTATTATTGATAGCGGAAGCCAGAAGAACCTCATCTCGGTAGAGGTCATTAAACATTTGGGATTGTCGATAACACCACACCCATAGCCATACAACACCGGGTGGCTTCGCCAAGAACGACATCTCCATGTCAGCCAACAATGTCGATTGTCATACGACATCCAACCCTTCAAGGATTAGGTATTATGTGATGTTTTCCCACTGGATGTCTGTGATGTTCTCTTGGGCCAACCATATATGTGGAAGCGCCATGTTGTTTATGAGTCTCGACCCCACAGTGTCATTTTTTCTCTGGGGGGTCATCTCTACAGAATACCAAAGGTAGTTCCGACTACTGTTCCAACTAAAATGTGTCGCAAGGTAGTATCTCATACTACAAAATTCAGCTTCTTCACAATCTGTTCAAAAGGGGAATAGAAGAACACTACAACCACTACAGCTTCGCCCCAAGCACTTTCTATCCAACATCAGTAGGTCAACAAGGTTGAAAAAAATCACAAAGAGTCCTTATGCACACCATCCTCTCATGTAGCCTGACTTGTTAAAAATCCTCAACCTCAACAGGTTCACGACAAACTTCCACAAACTAAGCAACACGACGTCTCCAGCAAGGCAAGCAGCTCACCAAGATGCAGATTCAGTAAACGCTTTTTCCTCTCCACTAGGAACTCAACGCAATGGAGACCATTTCTTCTTAAGGAGGGAGGATTTATCCAGGTGGATATCGGTGGCCACCCACCTTTTCTGACTGGCTCAAAACATTTTTCTAGCAAATTTGGCAATTTACTATTTTTAACAGTTTTTAACTTCTAGGGCCATTTTGAGAGCCCAAATGAAGGTTTTTCAAGATCAATTTTCTGACTGATATATAAATAAATTATTTATCCCCCAAAATTAATCTCCTCGACGATACCTTTCCAACGAGCTATCATACGCCTAAAACAGAGATCGTATATAAAAGTTACGACCCGGGGAAGTTGATGTACTAACTTACCCAAACGGGGCCCACATGACTTTTAGCGCTTCATCTCCTAGGGTTAGGTTTTTGGATGTCTAGGGTTTTTGGAATTCCTGTTTATTGTAAAAAGGACTTTAGAGCCTATTGTAATCATCTTCTTGCGAATGTGAGTAGCCATCACATCTCTTCTAAGATATAAGCTACCACCATTCTGGCTAGTCTTTCACTCTGTATTTTTACATTCTTTGTAAATTTCTTTGATTAATAGAAATCGTGTATTATTGTATATATGTGTTTATGGTTGCATCTATGAAACATTTCTGTTATATTATTGAATATCTGCGATATCTCTGTGCATTTATTTATTATATCTCCGTTCTCATTGCGTGCCAAAAATAATCTGGATTAGTGGTATCAGAGCAGGCTGCTCTTGATTGTTTTTCTTCAGTGCATGTCCTCGACGAGGTACGAATATAGAAATTTGGGTCTCGAGCTTGTCTCTCTTGAATACAATCACTCTCTCACACCCAAGAAAACCTCAATGGTGGAAGAAAAGAAAAACGACGAAGTAGACGATCCTATCAATTTGTTGCTTGAGCAAGGTCTCACACGACAGAAGGACAAAATGTTGGATAATTTTTCCCACATCCTTCAACGTCTGTCGATAACAACAGGTGCATTTTCATCAAGTGACCACTTTGGAGGCACCTCACCTTTCAAGGTACAAGTTAATTTCGATATTCCTGTATTTGAAGGACAGATAGATGCAAAAGCCATGGAAAAATGGTTAACTCTGTTAGAAGGTTATTTCTCAGTTCACAATTTTTTCGACAAAGAAAAGATTACCTTCGTACTCTTTAAAGCTCTCCCTCATGTCAAACATTGGTGGGAAACTTACTGGGAGAAAAGTTCCACAGAGGAGTATGGAATATACGGGGCTGACCCAACTTGGTATTTTTTTGTAGATGTGGTAAAGGAACAATATTACCATGTTGGCAACGATGAGGACCAGTACATGAGATGGACCACACTGTGGCAAGAGAGGGGCCAAGTAGTTATGGATTTCACCAATACCTTCCATACCTTACGCACCAAATTGGGTATCAAAGATTCAAAGTGACATTTGGTTTTGAAATACCGTGGGGCTCTACACAGATACATCCAAACTGAAATGGATTTTCTGGATATCTCATCACTAGGTGTTGCTTATCAATATGTTGTTAAAATCGAGCAGCAATTTAAGCACCAGAACAAACGAGAGTTCAGTTCTGCAAATCACCAACAACCAAAGTATGACAAAGACGGCCCTAACAAACAGTCTCCCAAAAACTAGTCCAAGCAACATGAAAAGAAGGGTCACGAGAAGACAAAAAAGGACACTAAAAAATGGTGTGATTTCCCCAAAAGCCCCTGGCACAACACCGATGAATGTCACTCAAAACAGTCATTGGTGGCTGACATCAAAGACAAGGAGCTGAACCCTGATTCATAATCTGAATCTAAAAATACTGGTAAAGGACAAATCATTGGCGCAGACCCCACTGCTATTGTCGCAACCACAACAATTCAACCAGAAGAACCAACATATCCTCAAGAGGGGGAGCACCTTTTTCATTCACAGATGTAGGTGAAAGGAAGCTCGCTGCATTTTATTCTTGATAGTGGAAGCTAGAAGAACCTCATCTCAGCAGAGGTCATCAAACAGTTGGGATTGTTGAAAACACCACACCCGCAACCATACAACATCGGGTGGCTTCACCAAGGACGAGATCTTCGTATCAGCCAATAATGTCGATTGTCATATGACATCCAAACCTTCAAGGATGATGTATTATGTGATGTTTCCCCACTGGATGTCTATGATCTTCTTTTGGGCCAACCATATATTTGGAAGCACCATGTTGTTTATCAGTCTCGACCCCGCAGTGTCATTGTTTCTCTGTGGGGTCATCTCTACAGAATACCAGAGGTAGTTTCGACTACTGTTCCACCTAAAACATGCTACAAGGTAGTATCTCATACAACAAAATTCAACTTCTTCACAATTTGTTCAAAAGGGGAACAGAAGAACACTGCAACCACTACAGCTTCGCCCCAAGCACCTTCAATCCAACAGAAGCAGGTCGACAAGGTTGCAACAAAGAGCAAAGAGTCCTTATGCACACCGTCCTCTCATCTATACTGACTTGTTGAACAGCCTCAGCCTCAACAGGTTCATGACAGACTTCCACAAACTGAGCAGCGTGACGTCTCCAGCAAGGCAAGCAGCTCAGCAAGATGCAGATTCAGTAAACGTTTTTCTCTCTCCCCCGGGAACTCAATGCAATGGATACCATTGCTTCCTAAGGAGGGAGGATTGATCTAGGTGGATATTGGTGGCCACCCACCTTTTTCGACTGGCTCAAAATAGTTTTCTGACAAATTTGGCAATTTACTATTTTTAGCAGTTTTTAACTTTTGGGGCCATTTTGAGGG
>JASDQU010012827.1:111310-131617 GCA_032191745.1 Picea mariana
TTGTAATAATCTTCTTGTGAATGCGAGTAGCTGTCACATCTCTTCTCAGAGATAAGTTGCCACCATTCTAGCGAGTCTTTCACTCTATATTTTTACAGTCTCTGTACATTTCTTTGATTAATAGAAATCGTGTATTACTGTATATCTGTGTTTATGGTTTCATCTCTGATACATTTATGTTATATTATTGAATATCTGCGATATCTCTGTGCATTTCTTTATTATATCTTCGTTCTCATTTCGTGCCGAAAATAATCCAGATCAGAGTTTCATAAGTTCAAATAAAGAAATGTTAGCTTTAGTTTTCTTCAAATCTTCTAATAAATCATATTCCAATTTTGTTGGGGAAATAAAGAATCACTTGACTTAGATGTTTGATAGGTATCTCTATGGTTGGGGGGTGTCGTTTTAGAAATATTGGGAGCAGGGGTATTGGTAGGAGAAGAGGCTTGTTTGATATCGAAAGTGGTAGGTGTAGGAAGATTGGCAGTACTTGGGGTGTCAGACGAGGTTTTCTTTCTTGCACTTCTAGTAGTTACAATGTTTTGGGATAGGTGTATTTCCTCTATCTCTCCCTCATCTTCACCATAAGCAATATCCCAAAAGGAATTCAATTATTGTTTTGCAGTTCCTTGAGGCTCTTATTGTTCTTCACCCCCATCTTTGACCTCAGTCATATTCTCTGTTTCCCAGGTTTGTAAGGCTTGAACAATGTCTTCCATGTTAATACCATCTACCTGAGGAGGGTTGGTTTTATTTGTTGGGGGAGTATTTTCATCTTTCTTGGGAGGAAATCTAAAAAACTTATTTTGGTTTGAAGATCCTTCACCACCACTCTTCTTCAAATCTATCATCTCATTGGAGAGTTTCTTAACGATTCTTTGGAATGCCTTCATGTCCATGGCATCATAATTTTTCTTCTCTTATGAGGGTTTGGACATAGTTGCTTTGGTTTTACCCTTGTCATTGGATGATTATGCCCCAAGATTCCCTTTTAAACTCAACATGTTCTTTTCAAATTTAAGGGCTTCCTGAAAAACTTTTTCAACAGTGCCTTTCTCAACATTCTTAACAAACATCGTCATGGACATGGGTAGACCAGAGGTATAGAATTCAATCGCAACGTCTTCAACATGCTTAGAAGCTCAAGGAATTGAACTAGAAACCTCTAAGAATTTTTATTGTATCATTAATTGTAAAAATGATCTGCATTGCACAGAATAAGCATCCAAAGATTTGAACCAATTACAAGATTAATGGGCGATAGAAGAGTAAAAATATTATAGATTGTGAAATGAGTAAGACATTAGAGGTAGCGCATACACGAGAATAGATGAGTTTGGCAATCATATCAATGTTTAGGTCAAGGACGACTAATTCAATGGTGAAGGACAAATGATCTACATCAAGCGAAATATAAATTAAACTTCAAAAACTAGGGAATTGAACTGGAAACCTCTAATAAGTTTTATATCGTATCCTTAATTGTAAAAATTATTTATATTGTGCGGAATAAGTTTCCAAAGATTTGAACCAATTAGAAGATTAATGGGTGATACAAGAGAAAAAATCTTTACAGATTGTGAAATGGGTAAGAAATTAGAGCTAGCGCATACACAAGAATAGAGGAGTTTGGAAATCATATCAATGTTTAGGTCAAGGATGACTAATTAAATGGTGAAGGACGAGTAATCAATCAATAAGTAAGGTTAACTTAATGGTGAAGGACAAGCAATCAAAAGTTGAATTAGCCACATTTGGTGGAGTTTTTAATCTCTGTTGATAATTTGCATGTATAATGTCAAGTTATTAAATTATTATTAATTGATATAATGATAGGTTATTAAAGGATTTTTTTTCATATGGCAAGTTAATACAACAATTATCAGTGAATTTAAGGTAGGACCAGTGTTAATCACAAGGTACCCATGGCACCAAAGTATGGCAAGGAATAACCAGTTTGTTGTGTAGAAACTGCAACTGGTATATACACTAGGATATATCCGATGATATATATACCACTTACCACAACATTGAATGTTCCACAACAAACTAGTTATCGCTCGCCATCATCAAAGTATGTAATCGAGGATCTCAGTGTTTAACAAAACGTTGATTCCTAGTCTCAACTATACACACATACTACCTGACAAAATCATGAAGAAACCTAGTCGAGGTCCTGAGCATTAAGCGCAGGACAAAAATACGTACAAGGAGAATTTTTTAAATTTTTATTTTAACCCAGCATCCATGTGTCGACTGAAATAATATGAAAATGAATCACATCATAATCATATCACATTTTTGAGATAATTTGTTTTTTTTTTTTATATATATATTTATATTTTTTAATTTATTTATAATGTTAAATATTATAAAAATATATATATAAATTTTAAGAAATTAATGAAAAGTGTGAAATAAAATGAAAATTTGTCGCGTTATATAGTCATATCACACTTTTTAACCAATCAAATATAAAACAATTTATTTGTCTATATATTTATATTTTTCAATTTATAATAATGTTAAACACTATTAAAATATATATATAAATTTTAATTTTTAAAAAATTAATAAAAATTCTTTTTTTTTTTTACTTTAACCAATTACAATATCACCTAGTATAATAATATTTAATGACATCAAACACACCATTGAAATGCTATACTTGATTTCATGGAAAAGTCGTGGTCCTTTCCAATGGGCAAGCCTGTTATGTCAAATGAAATCACATAATGTTTTGGTTGTTTATCTTTGTCATCGATGTTGACTTTGAAGTAGACTTTGGCTATAAAAGTAACTTCGTGCTTTCAAATTGGAATTGGAATGTGGTTAAATTACTTGCAGCAGTTTGGATTATTTATAAAGATATAGTAATGATAATAATTGACACTGTACATTATTTATAAAGATATAATAATGATAATAATTATTTATAAAGATATAGTAATGATTACTATCCACTTGCTCCAAACTTTCAACGATCTTGTCAAGCATGTGCACATTTAGCTTTCAACTTCAATCTTTTACCTTCCATCTTTAGACTTTTTGAATTTTGACAATGATACCCATTGAATAGCAATGGAAAACCTGCATATCCAATAATAAATATTATTCATAATATATATTATTTAGGGCCTTAGGAGGAAGCCCGAGACAAAATCTTTGCAGTAGATGGATGCCCAATAAATTTGTGTTGTCTTACATTCAAACCCTGCGAACGCCGAACTGCCAAAGTATTAATGGCATTTATAACTTGCTAAGGTTAAAGATTTTCGCAATTGCCAGTTAATAAATTCCATAGATTTTTAATAATCACCTTGTCAGTGTATCAATATGAAGATTGATAGACTTTATGAATAAACACATTTCGAATCTCAACTCATTCTACCATTTGCAATTAGAGTTTTTCATTTAGTAATTGAGAGCTTACAGGCTTCTCTTATCACAATAAGGTTAATTTCATTTCTCTGAGAATTATGGCGCCACACAAACTAGGGAAGAAGCAAGATGCATCAATGGATGATTCCAACCCAAACACATATATTCTCTCCAACACCACTTCGCAAATTGCAAACGCCATCAAGTCTTGGAAACATGTCTACAATATCTCGAAACATGAAATTCTTCTCTGTCCGGACAATTCACCGGAAGAAGAAGACGAGTCATTCTCAACCAAGCTTAGGTTGGTAGCCCAGTTTGAATTGCATAGGATTGTTGCTCGACCAAAGATAAATAACTTAAAATGACATGATAAGCTGGGCTCTGGAGCACGTTGACATTCAAACCAGAAGCATTATTAGTTACCAGAACACCTATGTTGGCTCCTTTTGTCTGGAGGACATACAAGTAATGTATAAACTATATTCCGCACCCAAATACACATATAATGCAACATTATTCTGGATTTTGAAAGGAGAGAATGCATTCAATATGGCAGAACTAGTCATGACATAATCAAGACCTGGTGGGGAAATCCAACCAAGTTTAAATCCGACGCTCATGGTATATATTCCACAACATCTTTAGATGCTCACATTTTATACATTGCCATGATGCTCTATTGGCTATTTGGAAGGAACAACCCTGCACATTTCACAGTTGAATGGGTGTCTATAATCAATGAAGTGGCCAAAGGCTATACTTTCAACTAGGCAAAAATGATGTTGGATAACCTAGCTAAGGAGGTTGTCGAGTACAAATCATTGAAATCAAGAGGCCAACATGCTCCTTTTTACATGCCCGTCTACCTCATGGATTCCATTTGCTTCATGACCCCATTTCCCCTGATGAACTGGAGCTACACCTCGGCTAGTTTCGAGCCTACACATTTCTACCACTCCAAACTATGGGAAGAAAATGCTAAAGATTTTTTTTATGAGATTTATCACAATGTAGTGGTACCCATTCATGTAGCTATCTATGGTCAACCTCCGCCTAGGATTTCACAACACATTATGAGGAACTTAGGCACAATTGCAGATTGGTACATCAAACTGAACTTCTCTTACATCAGAGTGTTCGATTGCTTTGTTTCTCCCCATGCCCTTCCAAAATTCTTGTCTGATAGGCTGGTCTGCAGAGAAGTGGCATACCAAACAGTCATGGGAGGAATCGCCAAAGACTTGAAAGTGGCTTAGAAAAAGGTATGGCCATATTTTCCCATATAGGTTGGCATGTTTACATTGTTAGATTTTGGTCATTCAAAAGTCGAGGCTGCAGCCTTAGAATATGTCAAATTAGTTGACATTTAATTCAAAAAACGCGATCTACATAGAATAGTAGAGAATCATTTGACCCAATTCAACATGAAAAGATATATACACGAAGACTCCCCTTATGACAATGTTTTCCGAGGATCTAGATCCTATGAAGAAGTCAAAAACAGATTTCAGTCTTTGCCTCCTGACCAATAGGTTGGTTTCCTGAGCTTTCAAAACCACGGAAGAAACAACTTGCCTAAGATTTTGCAAGGAGAGTCTATCACATACCCACTATGGCAAAATAAATTTTTCACCTCTTTTCTTCGAGGGACAGAATCCCCGAATTCCTACGGTGGCCTAGCATAGGCTAGCTCTCCCCTTATCCACCTCCATGTGATCGTTGGTGATGACCATGGGCCAAGCCAAGAGGCGCCTTTCGCATTTCGGGACTCAACGATGCAGGAGAGTCTAGTCTTTCGACTCTTCAAACCCCAAAACCCAAAATCTTACCTTCGCTGAGATCGACGGCTGCAAATCTTCTTCTGATCCGACGGTCCTGGTCGTATCAGGATTTCGGTAACCGGGAGTTCGAAATGCAAGAGAGTCAAGTCTTTCGACTCTTCAAACCCCGAAACTCAATATGCGAGTTCTTGTACGAGATCCAACGGCTCTCGATGATTTGGATCCAATTGGTCTAGATCTTTTCGGAGTTTCATGAACCGGGAGTTCACGATGCAACGATTCCAAAACTCTTGTCACTCCAATCCCTGAATTTCGATATGGGGATTCATGTAGGAGATCGACGACCCTTACTGATATGGATCTTATGGTCACTATCCCTCCTGAGCTTAACATGCTTTCTCCTCCAACGGACTCAAAGGATTAGGAAGGTTTACATGTGTACATGAAACTGTGTCCACAGTCGACAAACGCACAGTTCATGACTCGGGCTTATGCCACCACAGGACACAAGTATTTACGAGTATAAAACATATCCTAACCATATGGTTTCTTACTGGCCTAATTATACAACCAAGTAGTGAGAGAAGGAATATAGTATATCCATTAAGACATATGCATGATTCCTTCAACATACAAAGTATAGCTAGTTCATACATAGTTAAAGATAAATTACATAAGGTAAGAAATCACTTATCTATTACAGGTTTCCACCAACCAACTGACTGTGGGTATTCGTCCTTCCACCTGACCATAGGCTCAAAGGCATTCATTCTTAGCACTTTGGCTACCCCCGTGCCAAGTCATGATATCACCAGGGCGTTCTCACAGTTCTTAGGAGTTATGTCTCTGTCCCAGCTTCTGCTCGGGTCCTGTACTCTGCAGCTCAGAGCTTTCTCTCTCGGTTATGGCCTCGGTGAGGTTTCTTAGATGCTCTTCCACATCAAGCTTCCAGCCTTTTGTTCATGATTTTGCTGGAGCATCTCCCTTACAAGCTTACGCTCCTCTTGTCCGTTGTCCCCCTTACCTTGGAAGGTTTGCCGACCTATCCCGTTCCTTCTATCAGAAGGAAGCTTAGGTCTGCAGGTCCCCACGGTACCTCGAGCTGACAACCCATGTTTCCATTCATGGGGGTGGTTAGTAATTCAACCACCGATCCTTTCTTCATTGTCTGATTTTCTTTCTTTGGGATTCAAAGGAGGTTTGTCATCCTTATCAAGGGGCACTTGGGGTTATTTGATATATGAACCCTCTTGTATAGTTTTCACATTCTTCCTCTAGTGATATCATGGCCAGTACTTTCATGGCTTCACCCCCACAGTCAGTTATTGGCAACTCAAATGATAATACATTTACATTTTCCTCATGCATTAGCATGGTAATTCCTATTTTATGATTAATTACAAATTGGGGGAAACATGATGTTACAATTCCCTCCCCCTTAAAGGAACACCGTCCTCGATGTTCTTTCTCAAAACACCTGTCATGCCTTTCCAATTTGTCACTTTATAAGTCTTGACCTTCATCCTCGGTCAGGTCCTTTTTCAAGATCTTAGTCTTCGTCATCTACCTTCAATAATTCTTGGACAACAAGCACATTAATTCACAATTTTGTGCAAAAACCTCTTACAGTTGTTCAAAATTCAAAAGGAAAATTTCATAATCTTAGCACAATACTTATCTATGCAGTTTGTGGATCTGTATCCATATGGTAGTTTTGTTATCCATGCTCATCACTTTCCTTGATGTACCCATTGGGTGCATGATTCCAATTCAATAGTTCACAACAGATATCATGATTTCATCTTCCTTTCCAAGTTTTTTCCACACAGGAAACCACCCACTGTGTGCATGATCCCAATAGTTTACAAGAATTATTAAGGTCTCCTCTTCCTTGCGGTCACTCATCCTCCAGGCCCAGGCTCAGGCATCCCCTTCATTGTTATACAGTCCCTTGGGTGATCCATCTTGCCCGGCCGAGGTTTTCTCGCACAAAAAGTTTTTTAAGACTCTATCGAGTCTTATAGTTGAGGCATCCCTCAGACTTGCTCTGCCAAGGCGTCCCTCTGGCTTGTGTTACCTCAACATAATTTATTTCAGGTGATCATGACTTATCATGAGGTTTTCATGGCTCAGCAGTAGCCCTTTTTCATCATCTTCAGCTTTGACAGCCTTCATCTATTCCTTTCTGGACATGTCTTTTCTTCTCACCTATATCACAGGTATAAAAAATTCATGAGACATCATTATAAATTTTAACTTTCAGAATGTTATTGCAAATCTGTCACCCACAGATTTTCCAATCTCATGATTTGTTTTCATATTTGTTCCGCACAGGAACCAGATTCATAATTATGGGACTTTCCTTCCCATAACGGTTTGTCTCAATAGGAAATTGGCCTTCCTTATGGGCTTACAATGCTGCCATATCCAAGACCCCTTTGCTTCCTAAACTTTCATTCTTTCCACAACCAAACAAATTGTTAGTTTCATCTCAACATACCAAATTTTTTTCAAAACGTAATTCAACATTTTAAAAGGGTTTTAACAATTGTGCCAATATCCATGGCCACATTCATACCCAATGCATTCTTGCATTTTTTTTTTTTCAAGTTCGTCACACTTTATGACTGGTTCTTGGCCATGGGGTGTTGGAATTTAACCAACCTTTTCCTCATATGGTTTATTTGTTTTCTTCCATTCTTCTAGTAGGACCATACTGCCTGCTATAGGTCGATCACGATCCCAAATCAATACATATGAGCTCAAAATTTTCACATGAATGCCTTTACACATTCCTTGGTTGTTAATGCATTCATGACATATCAATTCATGAATTCTTCCAAGGATTACAAATAGTGTTTACCACCATAGGTTAATACCTCCATTATTCAGGTTCTTTGTCCTGAGTCATACCTTACTTGGGTATCCAAGGCATACAACTTCCTTTCAAAGTTCATGCATAACTCTAAGACAATAAAATATCTCAGAAGGGGTTCTTACCAAATCCCTTCATACCTTGTGCCACATAGGCACGAATATCTTTATATCGGTTCTTGGCTACTAGCACTCTCCTTTTGATCTCTACCTCATCAATAGTGCTTTATGGGGACTTTTATAGCCTTGTCAACAATCTTTCACTCGCAGCCTTCTTCTGGTCATTCTCTGTTTGAGGTTGTTCATTATTGGCAATTGTCTTTCTCAACAATTCCAATCTTATTTCTTTCTACACATGACATACACCATAGTCACATTAGTCATGTAAATTAAAATGAAAGTACCATAACATTTAAATTAATAAAATATTTTCAGACATGTCCCAGCATGTTCGTATGTACTTCATCACACTATCCTTAATGTTTTCATGAGTGCAACACAACAGTCCTCAATCGTTTTCACAGTATTACAACCATCATCACTATGGTGTCAAAACATTTTCGTTCATCAATGTACTAGCTTTCTCATCCCATAGAAACATAATGCACAACAAGGAAAGAATTGAGGGCTCTCCCCTTCTTCAAATTCTTTCTACATCGCCTGGGGCTTTTTAGCCCAGTCAGGTTATCTCTAAGGTCTCACTGCCTTTTCTTAATCACAACTTCAACCAAGCCTTATCAATTAAACGTACTCATTTATTCATTTAATCACACTCAGGGGATTTACTTGCCTCTTACCGACTATATCAGTTTCCACAACTGCTCTTTTTCTGAGTAGCCCCGGGTTAGGCTCATCCTAAATTCTTAGGATACTTCAACATGCTTTAGTAGAAACTCTTTGCTGATAATGAATCATGAACATGTGCATCCTACACACGTACATTCGGTTGTCAGGATGATCAATATTCATTTGTTAGTCTTCTATTAATTACATGATTCTTTCAAAATATAATCCAGGATTTATATATATGGACAAGCCTTGTAGCCCATTGTCCAACCTTCAATAATTATTAGGGTTGTGACTCTGTTCTTCTCACAAATTCCTTACACAGTTCCTTCACCGGAAACTCCTTCGTCATGCAACTTCCTTGTTGCATATCCATCACCATTTGTGATGGCCTCAACCTTGAGTTAGCTTTCACTTTTTACTAAATATTCCCCTTAAGGAATATAAACATGCATCTTTGTTAATTTACATCTATGACGTGCTTAACCATTTTCATAATCCTAAGCTTCCATGAAGCTGTCATGGTTATATGGTACAGACCCCCTTTCTTTCCCAGGGTTGCGTGACCTCTCAGTTTTAGGATCTTCTTAAGACCGAAATGAAATAGTCTTTGATTCCCTACTGGAATCTATAAGAAACAATCCATGGGTCTTCACAATTTTCGGCCCGCATGTACAAGTACTTAAACGCAAGTCTCTTCCACGTGACCATGCCTTGTGACCACACAATAACCCAAAAATGTGCATTGTGATTTCATGTATCGACGATACGAGTCAATCGACTCTACGTCCTTCAAACTCTCGATACTCGAAATGATGAAACTTCAGATCAGATCAATGGTCACCAATAGCTCTCCAACCAACGGTTGTGATTATGTCACGATTTCATGTTTCGCGACTTCGAGACTTCTTTTATGAAGCACCTCGAATCCTTCGATCCCCGAAATTGCGAAATTTCGGAGTTCTCAATATGATGGTCCTGATTCTTCCACGATCTGAAGGCCCAGATCTCGTTGGGGTTTCGCGTATCAAGATTTCGCGATTTCACGTGTCATGAAGTCGAAATACCTTTCACCTCCGTTCTTCTGATCCCCGAAATTGTGAAATTCTCTCTAGACAATCAATGGTCAAGATCACTCCTTGATCAATGACTATGATCTTTTCGCGAATTTCTTGTTGCTCCTTCCAATCCCTTTCATCTAATTATATTGGTACTTCCTGAGGAAATGGAATACATTCCCTTCAGGCTATTATTTGGAACAGAACTTTCATGACTCCCCATAATGGAGTCAGCTATGCCTCTGTAGTATTCATTTAATTTGGACAAGAGCAATACTTGCTTCATGTTTCACTCATCAGGGCAATCATATTAGGCCTCTAGTATACTTACACTCTTACATCGTACATGTGCATTACTTGCACGTTTAATATCATTCATACCTTATCGGTATTAATATCAGGCTTCCTATTATGAAGCTTCACAATGCATTAAACTCACGCACTTGAGTACAATTGAACACAGCTAAGTATTCATCATACTAGTTCACGCCTTCTCCACACGCGACCACCGGCGGTGACCACGATCCAAACAAAAAGGCGCTTCACATTTCACAATTTTGGGATTCCTGTTGCAAGGGACTCTGGTTCCTCAATCCCCGAAATCTGAAAACTCGAAAGACCAAGGCTAAGGTTTTCTCGGCTCTTTTATTCACATGACCCTTCACTTGGAACCTGGCGTCAACTCCTAGACACGCTTCGGGATTCTGTGTTTCGGCGAATTCGCGGACAACGCTCCATCATTTCCCAATAGTCGAAACCTCGAAGCTCTAGATCAATGACTCTTGTTGATTACAATATAACGGATACTATTCCTCCTGATCTTGTGAGTGATGAAAGGTCATCAACCTTATCTTCTCCATTGATCTACTAGATCTAACGGTTCACGAAATTTCGGTATTCCTTCCTCCGAGAATTCCACCGTCCATTCATATTTTCAATGACTTCCAACCACGAACTTGGCATCAACTCTTTTGGAGTTCAACCTCTGCGTTCAACCTCTAGAGTTTTCAAATTTTAACACAAGCTTGATTCTTATACGCATGTTCGGAAAAATTTCCCCTCTATCTCTTCTGAGCTTTTAAGTTACTTACAGGACTAATCTCATAGTCATAACTCATATGGATGTTACCCTCTCTTTATGGGAACAACCAACAAGTGTCACTCTTGGGAATTAGCAACAGTCCCAAAAGACTCCCCTTAATCTTGCTTAAACAGATTATCCTTGTTGTCAATTCTAACCATTATAGGTTAGGTAATTTGACCCTACATATTTTCATCAGTCCTCTCAATCATGAGGAGTTATATGCTCAGGGTTTAGTCTTTTAATAATGCAGTAATTATAAATTTCTAAGGATCCTACCAGTCCTTACCAGATTTCCCAAATCATGAAGCAATTCTTCATTTGGATCTTAATTCTTACCTAACCAGCCATCTCAATTGCAAGAGAATATACCTGCTTTAGTAGGTAGCCATCGTCACACTTGTAACAAAACAACTCAGTTCATGTCCCTTTTCTGGCTCGTGCAGCTCCATAGCACAAATTATTCCACCTATGTTATTCACACTCAGGTCTTCTCAGTAATATTGATCAGTGCATCCTTACTCTTATAAGAGTAGTTACCATTTTAACAAAGGGGTTAAAGAAATTCCCAAATTACAGTTTCATTCTGCGGTATTTCTTCTTAAAGAGAAAAATGGAGATAACATTATCTCCTTACGCGACTCGTACATGAGCCCAAGTAGGCCAAGTGTTGTAACCATGCTCTGATACCAATTTGTCACATACACACTACGGCAAAATAAAATTTTCGCCTCTTTTCTTCGAGGGACAGAATCCCCGAATTCCTATGGGGGCCTAGCGCAGGCTATCTCTCCCCTTATCCACCTCCATGTGATCGCTGGTTACGACCACGGGCCAAGCCAAGAGGCACTTTTTGCATTTTGCGACTCAACGATGCAGGAGAGTCTAGTCTTTCGACTCTTCAAACCCCGAAACTTGAAATCTTACCTTCGCTGAGATCGACGGCTGCAAATCTTCCCCTGATTCGATGGTCTTGGCCGTATCGGGATTTTGGTAACCGTGAGTTCAAAATGCAAGAGAGTCAAGTCTTTCGACTCTTCAAACCCCAAAACCCGATATGCGAGTTCTTGTACGAGATCCAACAACTCTCGATGATTTGGATCCAATCGGTCTAGATCTTTTCTGAGTTTTGTGAACCGAGAGTTCAAAATGCAACAATTCCAAAACTCTTGTCACTCCAATCCCCGAATTATGATATGGGGATTCATGTAGGAGATCAATGACCCTCGTTATCTGGATCTGACGGTCACTATCCCTCTTGAGCTTAACAGGCTTCGTCCTCCAAGGGATGCAAAAGGATTAGGAAGGTTTACATGCGTACATGAAACTGTGTCCATGGTCGATGAACGCACAGTTCGTGACTCGAGTGTATGCCACTACAGGACACAAGTACTTACGAGTATAAAACATATTCTAACCATATGCTTTCTTACTGGCCTAATTATACAACCAAGTAGTGATAGAAGGAAATACAGTATATCCATTAAGACATATGCATGATTCCTGCAACATACACAGTATAGCCAGTTCATACATAGTTACAGATAAATTACACAGGGTAAGAAAACACTTATCTATTACAGGTTGCCACCAACCAACTGATTGTGGGTGTTTGTCCTTCCACCTGACCATAAGCTCAAAGGCATTCATTCTTAGCACTTTGGCAACCCCCGTGCCAAGCCATGATATCACCAGGGCATTCTCACAGTTCTTAGGTGTTATGTCTCTGTCCCAGCTTCTGCTCGGGTCCTGTTCTCTACAACTCAGAGCTTTCTCTCTCAGTTATGGCCTCAGTGAGGTTTCTCAGATGCTCTTCCACATCAAGCTCATAGCCTTTAGTTTGTGATTCCGCTAGAGCATCTCCCTTATGAGATTACACTCCTCTTGTTCACTATCCCCCTTACCTTGGAAGGCTTTTCAACCTATCCCATTCCTTCTGTCAGAAGGAAGCTCAGGTCTGTTGGTCCCTGCGGTACCTCGGGCTGACAACCCATGTTTCCATTCATGGGGGTGGTTGGTAATTCAACCACCGGTCCTTTCTTCATTGACTGATTTTGTTTCCTTGGGATTCGAAGGAGGTTTGTCATCCTTATCAAGGGAGACTTGGGGTTATTTGATATAAGAACCCTCTTGTATAGTTTTCACATTCTTCCTCTAGTGATATCATGGCCAGTACTTTCAAGGCTTCACCCCCACAATTAGTTATTGGCAACTCAAACGATAATACATTTACATTTTCCTCATGCATTAGCATGGTAATTCCTATTTTATGATTAATTAAAAATTGGGGGAAACAGGGTGTTACAGAGTCAAAGCCCATTCCATTTTCACATGAAACTAGATCCACGGAACCCCAGGGAAGTAGATCCACTGAGGACAAAACTGAACAAGTATTGAACAATAAATATGCATTATTTAAACGTATAAAAGCATCAATGAAAGGCCTAAATGATCAAGAGTTATTAGCTTCCCTTGAAGCCTTCATGAAAGATGATCATGCTTCTCCCCCTTCATCACCGGTTACTACCACTATTACTCCTAGTGTTACTAGTGCAGAAAAGTCTACTACACTTATTTCACCTATTCCCTTAGTAACTCCTTTATCAACCAGTTTTGAGGTTCCCAGTTCCGATGTCATCCATCTAGATAAACTCACTCCCATCTTCCCTGAAGAGATGCCCCCATCCAATTTCTTTTTCAATAATAAAAGAAAAGCTATCATCAGAAAAGAATCTCTCCAGAAGGAAAGAGTGACCACCAAGAAACACTAAATAGTGTATGATGGACATGAAAAAAATGACCCTGAGTTTGCCAAAGAGGTTGTGGATTCACTAGGATCATTTTCCACTGCCAACCAATGGTCAGTGGGAAATATTTCAAAGCAACTGCAACAAAAGTCTCTCTTGATTGAATGGTTGCAGAGTGAAATGCAGAGCACATAACAGGTTATCAGGAGCAGAATGAATTATGACATAGAGAAAATCAGGTTGGCTTATAAACAACAAATGAAGCAACTACAGGGAAAATTGGAAATGTTTGTCTAGAATAGTAACTCCATAATTGCTCAACAAGACAGTTCAATACAACAATTGCATACCATAATAACTTCACTGGAAAAGCCAAACACAGATAATACTTCATTCCAAAAACAAGTGTCTGAAATTAATAAAAAGCTAGAAGTTGTCAATCGGGATCTATATCAAAAAATGGATACTATTTAGAAATAATATAAGGCAATAAATAATTCTCCGAAAAGTATTTATGAGAAAGAAAACGATGCCTGTATGGCCAGATCCAAGTTTCAGGAATTCATTGTATGCAGGGATAAAGCCAATATTATTGGTATCACCCCTTTTTCACAATCTGAACAGGTGAAAGCTGAAATGGCCTTGAAAGTTTGGGAGACAAACTTAGAAGAAAGAAAGAAGCTTGCTAGGGAAGCAAAGGAGGCTTGTCTGAATATCGTGTGTGTTGTAAAGACAGAATTGGTTGAATTCAAAGGTAATGATATCTTTGAGACACTCGAGCAAATTGACATAGAAAAGAATAAAGAAATCTCCAGAAAGAATAAGGAAAGTATACAATCTATCATTCAACAGATGAACCAGATTGATTTTCTCAAGATCAGCGAGCTATTGCTAAAACCTAGTTTGCAACACCAAATTACAACCCAGACAGTAATGAAGATCCAAGAGAAGCTACCACTAGTACAGAAGAAGGTATTTTCCTTTGAATTGAACTAGAACATTGAACCTTCGAGATTTGTCATAGTATTGATGGAAATGTGTACCCAGTTCAATGAGCAGTCGAAAGCAAGCTCATCTAGGACCAAATAAAGGAACCTATGAAGAACCAACACATCAAGCCATAACTTAGCAAAATATGCATTATGTTTTTCAATTTGGTTTGAATTCTATATTTACAGCGGGTATTGTGGAAAGTCTAACTACTTCTAGTTAAGACAATTTTTGTATAAATACATAGATCTTACATCTTTTCCAAACTTCTTCTGGCTGAATGTAAAACAAAGAACTTATCGAATATTAATACAAGATAAGACAAAGATTCTAAGTCTCCTTTGATTTGAGTTATGTGTTTTCCCTGTGTTTCCATTTGCTCTTCATATTAGCTTCCTTATTTACTTCTTCAAGATTGAATAATTACAATTTAGTAATACATCTATTGTTATCTTAATACACCAGAAGTCCATTCAGTTACGGTTTTTTTCTCTGTTCCTACTGTGAGTAAAAACAAAATGTCTAATCTGTGTAAATTGTTGCATTCTTAATCATCTGTCAAGGGCACATCTTCATTTTTTCTACTACCTAAATGAGTGTAATTCATACCTTTCTTTATTTTAACAGTTTTGTCAATCATTTCTACATCGCTTAAAATTAAATTTATATTATCATAAATTTCACTTAAAGTTACATCTTAGAAGCACTGTAAAAACAGACACATCGCAGAAGACTCTGTCATTGAATTTGTCAGTCCACACCATGCCAACGCAAAATAACTAGACAATCATTAAAGCCATTAAAACCCACATCGTCAACCTTGCCATCTCGGCACTTTCATATCAGAATTGGAAGCTGAAACCCCTATTATTAAGAACCCCTTACATTAAATGTTGAGGAATATAACATTTCATGTTGCATATGCTAACAAAAATTCAATAAAACCAGCGAAAAAAATCATAATCAAAGAATATATCAACTTGCCTCATGCCAAATCTCCCGAATTTCCAGATCGACAAATTTCGGGTATGCTATGGTGATCAACGGTTCTGCTCTCTTTCAAGATCAACAACTCACTGTAACTTCGACCCTCTATACCTCTGCATTTATTCCCAATTCAACCTGGGAAGAACTAAGTTGCCATGCAACAATTGTTATACCTGTCAATAGGCATGGTATATAGTGTTGAGTTAGGTTTGACTTTCTATTAGTTCATGGTTGACCATAAAATATACACCCCTTTATCTAAAGTTTAAAAAAATAATGATTAATTTTAAATTTTAAATCTCATTTATCTAAAATCTTATTGGCCCAAAACTTTGAAGTCTGAGAAAATATGTAAGTATAAATTATCTCCTCAATTTCGAGAGAGGCACGTGAACTGGGTCTTTTGTCCTCGTCTGGGCCAATTTTGTCTTCGTAGCATAAAGCTTCCAGCTTGCAGAAAACGCTTGAAAAATCATGTCAGTATTAAATTATTGTATCGGGCCTTTTGTCCTCGTTTAACCCCATTTTCTTTTAGTAGAAAACGCTTGAGAAAATATGTGAGCCTTAAATTATTTCGCATAATTTTACAATAATTTTGACTTTTTAAAAAAACTTTAACTATGCGTTTTTTTATGTTTTTATTATTTTGAGTTTTTATCAAAGTTTTTATATTTTTAATGTGATTAAATTTTATTAAATAATTTAATAAAAGAAAATTGATTGTTACAATATTTACATGACATAAAGATAATCTATTTTTTATCTTAAAAGAGGGAAAATTGCTCCCTAGTTAACTTACTCCATAAGTCCATTAAAAAAATTGAAGAAATGACATAACATAAACTCCACAAATAAGCTTCCACGTGTTACTTATTATAATATTCCAACAGTAACACGAGAGAAAAAGAAAATAGTTCGTCTTTCATCTTTATTATACCTGTCCATAGGCATGGTATATAGTGTTGAGTTAGGTTTGACTTTCTATTAGTTCATGGTTGACCATAAAATATACACCCCTTTATCTAAAGTTTTAAAAAATAATGATTAATTTTAAATTTTAAATCTCATTTATCTAAAATCTTATTGGCCAAAAACTTTGAAGTCTTATTGCTGTCTTCACTTCTCCCAATGTAAATTTAATAAATATTTCTGCCATCTAGTCATTTCATGCCTACTTCTCTTCCTATTTCCTTAAACAATACTTTCATTATTATATGCGGCAGGTATATGCTATCTAGTAGCCTTGTTTATATAAAGATATAATAATAATAATAAATAATAGTTGATAATGATTGATACTGTAATTGGTAAATATTACTTACCACTTGCTCCAAACTTTCAATGATCTTGTCAAGCATATGCACATTTAGCTTTTACCTTCCATCTTTAGACTTTTTGAATTTTGACATGACACCCATTGAACAAGGCTGCATGGCAGCTTATACTTGCCGATGAAGTCCTTACAAGTAGGCAATAAGAGATGCGTTTGAATAACTAATCACAATTTAGAAAAATGTTTTAAAATAATTTAAAAAATCAAATTGTAATGTTATACCTTTAAAAATGCTCAAAATTATTTTGGTCAAACCCCAACTAATAGACTATCAATAGGATATCCAATACTATATACCACGGCAAGCCCCAGGTATAATAACCAATATCCCTTCACATTATTTTGAATGATCTAAAAAAACCCAATTTCATAAAACATTTAGATATACATTGTAAAAAGTTCAAACTTATATTTAAGGTTAACAGTCAAAAATTGTAATATAAAAATAAAACTTATATTTAAGTTTAACCCTTAAAAAAATTGTGAAAAAAAAATACAAATGCCATCAACTTTGAATTGTACAAAATATTATATTATTTTCATTCAAATAATTGTAAAAGAAAAAGTACAATTGTAATCCATTTAAATCCTACATACAAAATATTATTTTATTTTATTTAAATGTGCATAGGAAAAAGGTACCCATGAGAACAACCATATTTATTTAACAAGATGGGCCTTCAACTTTTGACAATATATATAAAAAAACAAGAAATATTTATTACAATAACATTAGGGGAAGTGAAAGCAGCAATAAGACTTCAAAGTTTTTGACCAATAAGATATCACATAAATGAAATTTAAAATTTAAAATAAATAAATATTTTTTAAAACTTTAGATAAAGAGGTGTATATTTTATGGTCAACCATAAACTAATAGAAAATCAAACCTAACTCAAAGCTATATACCATGCCTATGGGGCAGGTATAATAACAATAAAAAACCTACATACCCAATAATAAATATTATTCATAATAGATATTATTCATGGGTAGGAAGCCTTGACACAAAATCTGTGCAGCAGAGGGATGCCCAACAAATAGGTTGAAGCAGGGATTGCACGCATTCTTCATTCTTAGCTGTGAAAAATGAGGTATTGTTGGACGTATTCTTCCTTTCTTAGTTTCCTGTTCATTCTTTCATGTTTGGATTCTGGAATTTGTCTAGAATACCAAGAAATACAGGTCATGGAATCCTTGCGTAACTTATCATCCTCGTGGAAGAATGCAACTTCTGTTGACCCGTGTGGATGGGGCGGTGTGATTTGCACTCAAGATGGGAGGAGTGTCATTGAGCTTCATATGTCCAGTTTTGGGCTGAAGAGCAATCCTTGGCAGACTGTATGCCAGCTTCAAGACCTTCAAGTCCTTGATCTCTCTAACAATTCGCTGTCAACCCCATCTGAAGATGATATCAAGGCTTGCACCAGCCTGGTTTCCCTTAACATCGGCGCTAATTTAATGTCAGCCTCCGTTCCTTTGCTTGTACCGATGCGCAAACTACTGCAGTGCCCGGATGTCTCTCACAATGGATCCGTCTTTGATTTTCCCCCACAAATTCCGAATTGGACAGAATGTGCTTCTGCTCCTCCTACCACTACAAAGAAAAGATTCTCGGCTATTTTGTTAATTGAAGTCGCTGTTGCAGGTGCTGTCTTCGGATCTGGGGCAGTTGCATTGTCCATTGTGGCATGCAAATACTTTCGCCGTAAGATTGAAGGCCATTTTACTCACCCGGACAGTATCCACAGGCTAAGGATCGACTTTGAAAAGGGTGTTGAAGCCACTCTAGAGCCTGCAAATGTCATCCTAAAGAACAGATTTAGTACCTATTACAAAGCTGTCATGCCTTCAGGCATTACTTATTCTGTGAAGAAGCTTAACTGGACTGACAAAAGTTCCAATTCGGGAAACTACCGAAAGCTTCGTGCAGAACTAGAGAAGCAGGGACAGCTAAGTCATCCCAACATCCTGACACCCTTGGCACATGTTCTAGGCACATATTGTGCTTACCTTTTCTACGAATACGTTCATAGAGGCTGCCTCTCAGACTTCCTTCACACTAGTAGTGTTTCTGTGTTGGATTGGCCATCTCGTTGCAGCATCGCTATAGGTGTAGCGCAAGGTTTGGCTTTTCTACATGGGTGTCAGCAGCCAATCTTCCATCTTGATCTCACTGCCAAAAACATTCTTCTGAAGTCTTTAACAGAGCCAGAAATAGGCGATATTGAGCTTTTTAAGATAATCGATCCTTCCAAGGGCACAGGGATTATTTCTGTAATTGCTGGCTCAGTTGGATACGCCCCTCCAGGTATGCTCCAGCTACTCATTTATGCCAAAACAGTAAATGTCACAGAACAGTGTTTTATAGTTATATTTGGCTTTATAAGAGAGACCATACTGCAATAGCTCATTATGATTGTAGAGATGCACCAATAAATAGGAGTTATGACTGTCAGACTAAGGGAAGTCTGTAGGATGGATAGGAATGTCTGATATAAAAGTTCTTTCTTATTAAGGTTTTTGATGCTGTGGGTAGTATATACATGGTTGAATCATCTTGATATATAAATTGGGATATATCCAATAATATATATATACTTTGATGCTAATATATATATACTTTGATGCTGTGGATAGTATATATATCCTTGAATCATCTTGATATATTTGGGATATATCTAATGATGTATATATCAATTGCTATTAAATACTATCTAATATCAATAATATATATACTTTGATGCTGTGGATAGTATATATATTCTTGAATCATCTTGATATATAAATTGAGATATATCTAATAATATATATATCAATTGCAGCAACATTGAATACTATCTAATATCAATTGAAATATATCTAATAATGTATATATCATTGAATACTATCTAATATCAATTGAAGTATATCTAATAATGTATATATCTTCTTAAAAGCATTGAATTGAATATTGTATAACAGTCTATATATTACTTAACATTTTTGAGATGAGTATTTTTTATATCATTTAAAACATCAATATTACATTGCCAATCTTTTGTTAGTAAATTGTGTTCTCAGTACTTAGAAAGTTCAATGTTTTCCTAAGAATTATTAGCATATCCAATCATTTATTAGTGAATTATGTTCTCACGACTCAGAAAGTTCAATGCTTGCCTAAGAACCATGAGCATATACTTGATCGGTGTTAGACGTCTTTAGGATTGAAGTCACAATTATAAAATGCCTTTGGATTTTAGAAATTTTTCCACATTTTCTTTTTAGGTTATAAGTTGCTACA
>JASDQU010012828.1:17039-29446 GCA_032191745.1 Picea mariana
CTATACAGATTATTCAGGGTTTCACTATAACTAAATAAAAGTTTTAAATTTTTGGGTGGGATTTGTTTAAATTTCTGGGTGGGTAGGTAGGCCCTTGGCTCTAGATTTTAAACCAGGTCTCTAATACCATGTGTAGTAACCAAATTTAATTAAGTCTAATAAGATTCATAAATTTAAATAAATAAGATTACTTCGACGCATAAACAATAAGTAATTTCTTTCATTCAGCATATAAACAACAAAAATTTAAATTTATGTACAACATGCTAATAAATTACATAACCATCCACATAGCACCACATAATCCTGAAAATACATAAATAAAAATACCTTCGTTTGATGCTAAATCCCCGATCTCTATTTGTCCAAGCTGAAGCTGAAACTGTGTTAAACTCTGCCCAAAACCGACTAACCACCCAACTAGCTAGGAGCAGCCTATCTGGCTCCCTAGCTCCAAGATTATGTAAGGATTCCTGGCCCCCGAGCCCAAAAATCCTAGCAACCAGGTGCCCCCTTCCACAGTTCACCCAAACTCCAAAACCAAACTCCAAAACCAGAAAAATATCCCACAGAAAAATTACAATCCTCTCCTCCCCATTTTCATAATGCTCTCCCATAAGCCTCTACCCAATCATATCTCCTCCCATTCACCGAATCCCTACCCTCCATTAATGCCACCCAACTTATCCCTCCATTTATTATCTTATCCTTCCCTTTATTACGTTATCCCTCCACTTAATGCTTCATTCCCCCCCAACATACGTAAAGTCTTATAATAAATAAGTTAAATTTATTAAGCCATTTAATTCATTACCCAAATCATTGAATGTTTTAAGTAATTAATTAATTAATTAATTGACATTTATTAAACAATAAATAAATAAATAAATAATATTATTAGTAGTTAATCATTACTTAACTAATACACTTTAAGACAGTTAATTATTTAATTAACTATACTTAATAAACCCTATGCAACTATTTAACCAGGGTTGTTACAGTCACGTCCACCTAGGAATCCTTTAGGGATGCTATTAAGGAACAATACTACCCTATTGGAAGTTAGGATGGTTTGTATACCAAATGGACCACACTGCGGTAAGAAAGAGACCAAGAAGTGCCATATTTCACAAATATCTTCCATACCTTGCGCACCAATATGGGTATCAAAGATTTAGAGCGACATCTAGTGCTCAAGTATCGTGGTGCTTTGCATATATACATCCAGACCGAAATGGAATTTCTGGACATATCATCCTTGGGTGCGCCCTGCCGATATGTCATCAAAATCGAGTAGAAGCTCAAAAAAAATATGCGGCAATTTGGGCTTGGGAACCCCTCACAACAAAAGCTAGGAAAGGGTGGCCCCAAACCATAGAAAAAGGGACAGAGAAAATATGGACAGTATTAGGACAACCAGTCCAAGCCGCAGGAAAATAAGGACACCGGAAAGACAAAGAAAGATATCAGGAAGTGTTGCATCTTCCATAAGAGCCCTTGGCATAACACTGTTGAATACCGCTCAAAGTAGTCGCTAGTGGCCGAAGTGAAAGCCTCTGAATCAGATCCAGGTTTTGACTTTGAGCCATAACCAGAAAGGGAATATAGATATTTGACGTGGAACCCAGTTCCACCGTTGCTACCACCAATCTCCAACCTGGTGAACCAGACGAGCTAGAAGAAGGAGAGTGCCTCTTCCATTCACAAAGGTGGGTAAAAGGCACCCCCCTGCACTTCATTGTTGATAATGGTAGTAATAAGAACCTCATCTCAGCAGAGGTCTTCAAGTAGCTGGCCTTTCCAACAATGTCACACCCAAAACCCTACACCATTAGATGGCTCCGCTAAGGAAGTGATCTCTGGATAAGTCAACAATGTCAACTGTCGTACGATATCAAGCCCTTCAAAGATGAGGTATTGTGTTATGTTTCTCCTCTCGAAGTTTGTGATGTTCTTTTGGGCCAACCTTATTTATGGAAACATCATTTGTATATGAGTCTAGGCCTCATATTTTTGTTATTACTTTGAACAAGAAATTGTATAGGATACTCGAGGCAGCCCCCCCTAGTGCTATTTCCTTGATCTCTGGTAAGAAATGCATGAAGGTCATCTCTCAGATGGGGAAGTTTGTCTTCTTCGTGATTCGCTCTCAGAATAAGAGAAAGATCATAACCACATCCAGGGTCTCTGTGATCAACCCCTCCACATAGCAGAAGCAAGTAGATAATGTCATGGAAGAATACTCGGATATCTTCTCGTCACCTACCGGGGTACCTCTGCACTGCCAGGTTAAGCACCCCATCAATCTAACCCCCGACGCACCGCTGCCCAATGGGCCAGTCTATCATCATTCTCTGTTAGAGAATGAGGAGATCAAGCGATAGATCCAAGAACTATTCCACAAGGGGAACATTCATCCCAGATCATTACCTTGCGGGAGCACAATCCTGCTGGTACAAAAGAAATATGGAACCTGGTGACTCTGCATTGATTACCGAGCTCTGAATAAAATCATAGTAAAAACTTGGTACCCAATTCCCTGAATCAAAAACCTCCTTGATCAACTCATGGGGGTCAAATACTTCAGTAAGATTGATCTTAAGTCTGGATATCACCAGGTCTCGATAGAATAGATAGATTTATGGAAGAATGCATTCAAGTCAAAAGAATCCCTTTTTGAATGGTTGGTCATGCCCTTTGGTTTGAAAAATTCTCCAGCCACTTTCATGAGGATGATGGACGATATCCTGTGACCATTCACCAATACTTTTGTAGTGGTGTATCTGGATGAAATTCTCATTTACAGCAAGACTTGGGCCGAACACTTGCAACATATTCAGCAGGTTCTTCACACCCTGCGACAGCACAAGCTATAGGCCAACTTGGAAAAATGCTCCTTCGGTATGGACGAGGTCCATTACCTGGGATACATCATTGATCAACATGGTGTACATGTGGATCCAACCAAGATACAAGTCATCCATGACTGGCCATCCCCAACCACCCTCACTGAGCTTCGAAGCTTCTTGGGCCTTGAAAATTTCTACCGCAGCTACATGTTGGAATTCTCCCATATTCCATGGGCCCTCAGCCAAATAACCAAGGATGGTGGTAAGGATGAATTTGCATGGGGTCAGTCCCAACAACAAGCGCTCAAAGATTTGAATCAACACTTGTGCTCAGCCCCAGTACTTTCACTACTAGACCTACAAAATCCCTTTGAGATCGACACAGATGCTTCAGACTATGTTGTGGGTGTTGTTCTCACTTAGCACGACCACTTCATGGCCTATCACAGTGAGAAACTATCATATGTTGTCTGTAATTACCCTACTTATGACAAAGAAATGTACTCCATTGTGCAAGATTGTCGCCAGTGGAGACATTACACTCTTGGTAAGGGGACAATCATCCACACTGATCATAAGACACTGTAGTTCATGTAGACACAAGGAAAATTGCAGAATGACCGCCATCAAAAGTGGTCCACATGCTTGCAACAATTCCACCTCAACATCAAGTATAAAATAGGAAGCACCAATCACGTCGATGATTGCCTCAGTAGATCACTATTCATAGAAATCACCACGGTGCTAGACTCTTACAACCATGAGATCTATGGATGGCCTCAAATCTATGATACAAACCTAGACTTCACCACCAACTACCAAATTTTGGGAGAAAACACAGTTATCAATAATTTCCATCTTCAGGATGGGTTTTTTTGTCATATGGGCCATATCTGTGTTCCATAAAGTGATCGAGTGAAGATGATATGGGAATCCCACTACATTTGGGTGGCAAGACACTTCGTCATTGAAAATATAGTGGCGATGCTACAAAAACATTTCTACTAGCCAAAAATTCAATAGGAGGTCAGCAAGTATATCAGGGTTTGCATTGTCTGTGCTATTGCCAAACCAACCACTAAGAAATAGGGCATGTACACTCGTCTTCCTAATTCTAACAGACCATGGGAATCCATCTCAATGGACTACATGTCGGGCCCCATGACCACCAAACAGGGAAATAACTGTGTTTTTGTGGTCGTTGATCACTTTTCTAAGATGGCGATTATGGTTGCCTCCAAAAAGAGAATCATAACAGAGGCCACTGCCAAGCTCTTCTTTGAACGAGTTTGGGTACATTTTGGAATACCACAAATCATTGTCTCAGATCGGGACATTCAATTTCTCAACACATTCTGGTCAAGCCACTGGTAATTGCTAGACACCAAGCTCACCAAATCCACGACCTTCCACCCCTAGACAGATGGCCAAACTGAGGTGATAAATTGAATGATTCTGCATATCCTTCACATGTATAATTCAAAGCACCCTTGAACATGGGATGAGATCCTTCCCTATGTCCATCATAGCTACAACTGAGGCCTGCATAGCTCAACCGACCACAACCCCTTTCAGGTGGGGTTGGGATTCCAACCATTGGGTCCCATAGATGTTGTACTTCCCCTTGGGGTAACATCGACTAACTCATCTCTTGCTCCAACTGAATATGATAAAGCCACCTCGTTCATTGAGTGGAACCAAAACATCCACCAACAGGTTTAGGATATCCTACATAAGTCCAATGACAAGTACAAGTAGCGCCATGATCAACATCAGGTGCCACATAAGTTTTAGGTGGGCGGAAAAGTTTGGTTGCACTTGCAAAAAGAACGCCTTACATGACCCCATCTAAAGCTTCACCCACTCCATTATGGGCCATACAACATCACAAATTCCATGGGGGATAATTCTTTTGATCTCAACATTCCTCCTTTCCTTGGCCTGCACCCAGTGTTCAACGTGGATCTCCTTCGCCCTTATTTCCCACCATTATTGGACACCTCAAAAGTAGTAGAATAGATGAAACCAACAGAGATCAAACCCGAATACATGAAACAATCATATAGTGATAATATTTTGGACACACATATCAAGGGCAATCGACAACAAAGGATCCATCTTTATCGATTCATCAAATCAGGGAAGCTCTTGCACCAAGGCAAGTGGCTCACTCGGGGCCAAATTCAGCAGAAATTTCCTCAACTGATGGGGGAACTCAATGCAATGTAGAAAATTTCTTCCTAATGAGGGAGGATTGATCTAGGTGGATATCGGTGGTGACCCACCTTTTCCAACTGGCTCAAAACAATTTTCTAGCAATTTTGGTAATTTACTATTTTTAGCAGTTTTTGACTTTCGGAGTCGTTTTTAGGCCCTAAACGATGTTTTTAGGAAAATAGTTTGTAATATGTAATTTGTTTCAATGTTTAACACAAAATGAATCCCCTCAACGATACCTTTCCAACGGCATATCATAAACATAAGACGAAGATCGTATGCAAAAGTTATGACCCCGGGAAGTTGATGTACTAACTTATCTAAACAGGGCCCACATGACTTTTGACGCTTCATCTCCTAGGGTTAGGTTTTTGGATGTCTAGGGTTTTTGGCATTCCTGTTTATTGTAAAAATGGCTTCAGAGCCTCATTTTAATTATCTTCTCATGAATGAGCGCAACCATCACATCTCTTCTCAGAGATAAGACTCCACCATTCCAACAATCTTTTTTCCACTACATTTTACAGTTTCATCTTATTTCCTTATTGGATATAAAACCAATTTTACTGTATCTCTGTTATTTTGTGTTAAGAACCTGTTAATAATCTGTAGTCATTTCATTATGTTCATAAATCCAGATCATGCACCTTCATCGATTATACATCGATGAACTGTGATGTTCTGAATCTTAATTGGTATCTGAAAAGCTACTAGGGTGGGGAGGCATGGTTCTCCGCTATCTAGATCAAAGGTGATGAGTCTAGCATCAGCTAGGTCGACTGCCCCCAAGGAGGAAATCAAGAATTTCCGTTGAATTGGATAGGTTTGGAGGACCTCCAATACATACGTGGCTACATGATACTGAGCTAAGTTGTCGACCAGACTGTAATTGTGTGCTACCCTAGCATGAGGGTTATTGACATTCCATCTCAATGGAATGACATGAATTCAAATTTTTGGTTCAGTGTTAGGATGTGGAATCATCAAGGGTTTTCTAGCTGTAGCTGGAGCCACTTCTAAGGTGGTTAGGGTAGATTCAGAAGGCATGTTATTGGCGATTGTGCATTTGCAGTAGAATTTCCTCTTCGTTGGTGAGGAGGATATTTTCATCAACCATATTTGTGGGGTGGATGGGACCTGGGTTTTGATATTGCCCCATTTGGGGTGGGGAAGGGTGTACCTCATGTTGGGTATTCATCACACCTTGGTGTGGAATAGGGTTTTGAAATATGGCTAGGGGTGGTTGTTGCAAATACTATTGTGGGGCCTATTGAAGGGCAGGTGTCGCTGGAGGACATGTCGTGTTCATGGATTTTTTCATCCGTTTGAAGTAAAAAATTTGGGGACAATGGTGCATATAATGTCCATACACACTAAAAATAACACAAGGGAAGTTTTTCCTAATATTATTTTTGTTTTTATTCCCTTGGTGTTTGTTGTTATTTTCCCCTTTGGGGTTCCAGTTTCCTTGATTCTGGTTGTCCCTAGCAGGATGGTTTTGTTGGGGGTTATTTACTCCTAGTCCTAGGTTATTATTGTTTCATTTTTTCCCTTTCTTCTTGGCATTATTCTACTGATGGGCCAGATTTTCCACATTCAAATGTTCAAAAGGTTGAATCCATTGAATGGGAGATGGATAAACAAAGTTAACGTAGGCATGTGGGTGTCCTGGTGGAGGAGCAACCAGGTGTGGAGAACCAGGAAATGGAAAATATGGATTGTTTTGGGGAAATGATCCATAAGGAACATAGGAAGGTGAATCTCTTTCATTAGTTCCCAGGTTATATGCTGAGGTAGAAGGTGAACCTGAACTTGGTTGAGATGTTGGACGCATCATGGGTACCGGTGAGGGTCCACCCATTGTTTGGGGAGAGCAACAACATATGGTTGTTGGTAAGTGGGAAGAGGGTAATAAGATGGAACTCCATATGGTTGTGGAGATTGAGGTGCAACATAAATAGGTGTAAGTTGGTTGTAAGGTTGTTGGTGCATCATGGAACCAATCAACCCATCAGCAGTGTGGGACATCCAAGATTTTTCCTAGCCAAATGGTATGGGTTTGGGTGCATCAAGTAACACTATGTATAAGTAAATTGACTGAGCATAGATAGGGTCAAACTGTTGGGCCTTGATGATGGCCTCTTTCTCTATATGAGGAAAGGTGGATGCCACATCCTTGGAAATAATAGAGACAGGTGATTTGAGAAATCAATCAAGATGTTGTTCTTTGGTGGTTTCTGATTTACACAAACTACGACAATGATGCCATTCATGGATGTGATCGGATATATGGATAGCAGTAGTTTTTTTGAACTCCAAGAGAATTTATAAGCCAGTATCATGGAAAACTGGTAGTTGGAAGAAGGACAAAAAGGCTTTGGCCAATGATTCAAAGGTCCCATGGAAACCTGATTTTTTCGTCCACATACCATTTGGTTGAGGAACTAGTGAGAGTGCATTGAGACAAGATTAAATGGATGGAATCATCCCTGATGTTTTTTGAAGAGCACCATAAGTGGAAGGTCATAACATTTTTGGCAGGATCATCCCCTAGTTTTCCTTCAAACTTTGGAATGTCTGAAGGAAATTTTGTAGGCATATTGGGCCAAGTCAGATCATGAAAAATGGGATCATTCACGAGTTTGGTTAAATTAGGAATGTTGAGTGATGTCAAGTATGTCATAGGGAGATTTAGTGTAGGATTAGTTCCATCCATCATGACAGAAGGTGGTGGACCTGTCCTGTGAGATGGATTTGGTGGGGTTGTACGTCTCCCTTGAGAAGAATCCCCCCCCACCTTCTTGTGAAGGAGAAATAGTGGATGGATGGCCTTGGGAATTGGAACCAAGTAAAGTTGATCCCAAAATAGTAGCACTCATAGGGGTGTGAGATGGTGTATCTAGTGAGTTGGAAATACTAGGGACTCCTCCTAGAATAGGAGGAAGATTTTGCAAGCGTCTGGAATGACGAGTATTCTGTGGGTCCCCTATGGTTTCTGACTAGCAAAGTGAATGTGTGAAAATGGTGATAAGAGAAATAAATGAACAAGAGATTTGTATATGTTGGACCTTCACAAGATATTACAACTCACAATTGCATGTAATCAAGTGATCATCATACATAAATCAACTGTAAATAAGAAAACATGTGGATAGGTGGATTTTTGTCTACGTGGGGGAAAAAAAAAATGCCCGTTTCCTAAAATACGTAGCACCCTTCCTCTCAAATAACACTAGGCCTTCCAAAAGCATTCAATAGTGGGGTTTGAAGCCACTAGAAGAGGAACTAGTGAAGGTTGAAATAATCAGTTATAATGAGGGGTAGAGGGTGCATATCCTGAAAGAGATGGTGATATTTCCCAATAGACACACAAAATCTGATCAAGGTGCAATTTCAAACCACAATTGCCACCTGGGTAGATGTCTTAAATTTTGGTCACTAGGTACCTCGGTCAAAGTGTGACATTTAGATTTTCGGCCTCATAAATGGGTCATGGGTTTGATCCCTTGTAAGAGTTGGGTGACTTAAGGGGGGATGCGCAGAACAACCAGACCTTGGACTTCAACCCTTAATGGGTATATCCCTACCTTATGGTGTAGGAACAATTGACTTGGAGGATTTGAAAGTTCACTATTTTTCAACTTCTAATGTTTTGAAAATGTGAGAACCAGATAACAAGGGGTTATTTGGATGCCTACCCCCAAAAGCCTACCTAGAGTAAAGAAAACAATTCTTTTGGCACCTCCTATGGAGGAAAACTTAGTGATTTTTTAGAAAAAAATGTACAAGTGGTGGGCTGAGAGATTGGGGGTGTGAACCAATCTCGTTTGAATTAATGGGTGTGGATAATTTTAGACATTTCATAATTCCTTTGGAGAAAACCTACTTCAACCTCCTCAATTCAAAATGGAAATTGTGTGTGCAAGGAGTGGCTTTGCGTGCAAAAATGTGAAAAAGTGTGCCAAGTTTTTAATAATTTAGGTGTGATATTCCAACATGTGGACTTCCTATGGTCCTTACAAATCTTTGTTACCTATCTTGCTAAGTTTCATTGGTACAAACTTGCGAAATTTTAAAATCCCTAAAGAAATAGCATATGGACATATGGGTCCTTTACAAATCCTTTAAACTCCCTAAATGTTGTTTACACTAAGAAAGGTTTGAAACTATCCTAGATTGCAAGCATGTGGGAATGTATGGGCCCATTAATTTGATATTTAAACTTCCCTAGATTGTGATGCAAACTAAGAAATAAATTCCAAGAAACTATCCTAAGTTTGCAACATGTGGGCATGTATGGGCCGTTACAACTTTAAGATAAGTTTCAAAAAACTAAGAGGAACCCTAGGGGGGCTTTGTCCTTGTTGGCACAGGGGTAGACCCAGGGTTCAACGCTACAACAATGCACCAACAAAACCCTAAATACTGTCCCTTTCGGCAACACCTATGAAGTAGATGAAGTCTCACCTGAGGTAGAGGCGGGGGTGGTTGCAGGACTCAGGTGTCTGCAACCTTAGCTGGGACATAGATCTGTGATTATAATACTTAAAAAAGAACTTAGCAGTTAACATTCATCAATACTTAACCAATATCTACTTCACATAGAAACAGACCATCGCGGAATTCACCCAGATCTAATGTATCTAAGCACTTAGCATAAGTAAATGGATTAGTTATAGCATATTCAAGCACTAAGAACATTCACAGAGGTTAGATCTAACATCCATATTCATCGTAAGCACAAAGCATAAACTAATCCATCTATCTATCTATATCAATCACTTAACAGATAAATAAAGACATAAACTCATAAGAACATCACACAAAGAAAAATAACACAGTATTTACGTGGTTCACCCCCACCGTGGGGCTATGTCCACAAAATCTTCTTCTTTATTAGCTTCTTCAATGCGTTACATGCATAGAGCCTCAAAACCCTTACTCCACCTAGGACAGAAGATCTGCGCAGATCACTAGATCCTTCTTCCTTACTCTATAGCACAAAGCCTTCCACAGTCTGTCACAATTACTTTCACTTAGCTCTGCAAGCCTCTCATAGTATGCACAAAGCACTTACAAGCCACTCTTGCAGTTAGCACTTATCTTATCGACCTCTCTACTTACATCGCTTAGACATATATTTATACATTGAAAAATAGGCCTAAACATGGGTAAAACCATGGGTTGACATCCCATACCCATTACATATTTCCAAATCCCAAAAAGGGGCCGAGATCCCATGATATATGCTTCGTCTTCGACAAGCTACTGAAGTCCCAAAATAGGTCAAAGACAACCAAGAACCCTCAAATCTTGGTAAAGGGCCAGCATGCCCCCAACACTCACCCGTGACTCATCCCGAGTCACTCTGATGTAGGTAGTTCTACTTTGAAAGCCTCGAGCTTGGATTGAGATACATCGACTTGTTGTTGTGATATCACTTCTTGTTCAACTAACTCTTGGATGACTGCATCATTCATGGGTCCTTCCAGGTGTTGTTCAACTGCATTAACAACCTGCTCTAGTTCTTCTCCTTAGCCTTCTACCTCTGTAAACAACTGATAGGCCTTATCTTGTATGGGTTGGAGTCTCTGAGTTACTTCCATAACTATTCTCTAGATAGTGTGAATATGTTGTTGGGCGGTCCGCTACTCTTGATATCTCTTCATTATTTTCACAACTGATAGGAGCTTCAACTGTGCCTGTATTGTTTCGACTTTATACTTTGCCTCTTGGAGTTGCGACTCCAGTTCTCTTAATTTTAGACTCTCAACGAGTCGCTCGTATGTCAGGGCACTGTGATCACTTAGCTTCTTGTATTCCATAACAAGGGTCTTTAGTCTCTCAACTACACTCTTGGCAGCTGCTTCTCTTTGGTCCTTCACATCCTAGGGGGTCTTGGGCACTTTGTGTAGTTCTAAGTCTGCGATGCGTTGTTGTAGCTTCTCGATCACTTCTTAAAGATTCTCTACTTGCTGTGTAACTCGATATTCTATATTGATTTCTACAACTGTCATAGAGTGAAGTGATATGTTGACTGCTCCCTTTACTTTGATTTTCTCGGTGAGCCATGGTTCTTTTTCTTGTTGTATCTGTGCTTTTTCTTCATTGAACTTCACTTGGAGAGAAAGATTTTCCTTTTCTGCAGCACTTCATTTCTCCACGAGTTCTCCCTTTTATTTTATCAAAGCTTGGGTGGATCATTCTATTTCTTGTTGTGCTTGTCAAAGGCGAGCTGTGACTATATCAACTAAGTGGTGGAGTTGGGCTGGCTCATCTCCCAACTTGGGTTCTCCCGGTGCAATGGAGACTGTGCGGATGGACTGAAGGGCCTGCTATACCCCTTGAAGTTCAGTCTCAATTATATCATACATTGCTTCCTGCTTGGCCTCTTGTTTTTCTGCTATTTCCAGCGAAGCATCATTCAGGGCTGCTATGAGGAAGTCGAAGTCATCAGAGGTGAGGACAGTCTACATCTTGGTCATAGAGGCTTTTGATTTCTTCCAAGAAGAAGGTTTCAGGGGAAAACACTTCCTCTTCTTTAATGGATCAACTTTGTCTCCTTGCTTCTATTCGACTTCTTTTTCATCTAACTCTTCTCCATCACGTACTTTCTCTGGTGATATGGAAGTAGTATTCATGGATGCATTGCCTATTTCTTGGACTTCTCCAGTATTCTTTGTCTTTCTAGGTTTGGGTGTATCATGCATTGTTTTTGGGTTGTCTATGTGAGATATCTCTACAGGGTCTGCTAGAATAAGGAGATTCGTTGACCACTCCTTAGTGATATCCTCCAAGTCCTCCTATGTCATCTTATAGTAGGACTGAAGTTGTTTCTTGTGTCCATCGGCACGATGTAATATAAATGAAATGTTGATCTGCGCTGAACTTCATCAAAGGCCAGAACCGGTGTAGAGATTTCAGAGTCATGCGAGGCTCAGACTAGATGGCTCTCTTCAGCTGGTAGTAATAGGTATGAAAAAAAACATTTGACTGCCACTGTTTATTCATATCATTTGAATACCATAGCATACTGAACTTTGCAACAAGTGGTTCAAATGGATCAGTGTCCGGGAAGGTCGCACCTTCTGGCATTTCCCAGGTGACAAAGGAGATTAGGATCAAAAGCCAACTAAAATGGAATTCGTAACCTTGATCTTGCACTTCTCTGTAGTCAAGTTCCAACTGCTTCACCAGGTACTTCGCCCAGTTCATCTCGAGGCCTTCCATGCACTTCCCTATAAGATCAACTACAAAACTGGTGACTTGGGTAGGTTGATTCTTTCTTACTAAATTTCCTGCAATCATCTGACAGGCGAGGTGCACTTCTCCACTTTGGAT
>JASDQU010012828.1:29953-50883 GCA_032191745.1 Picea mariana
GGAAGCGATCTCCGGATAAGCCAACAATGTCGACTGTCATACGATATCAAGCCCTTCAAAGATGAGGTATTGTGTTATGTTTCTCCTTTCGAAGTTTGTGATGTTCTTTTGGGCCAACCTTGTTTATGGAAACATCATTTGTATATGAGTCTAGGCCTCATAGTGTTGTTATTACTTTGAACAAGATATTGTACAGGATACTCGAGGCAGGCCCCCCTAGTGCTATTTCCTTGATCTCTGCTAAGAAATGCATGAAGGTCATCTCTCAGATGGGGAAGTTTGTCTTCTTAGTGATTCACTCTTAGAATAAGAGAAAGATCATAGCCACATCCAGGGTCTCTGTGATCAACCTCTCCACATAGCAGAAGCAAGTAGATAATGTCATGGAAGAATACTCGGATATCTTCTCCTCACCTACCGGGGTACCTCTGCACTGCCAGGTCAAGCACCCCATCAATCTAACTCCCGACGCATCGCTGCCCAATGGGCCAGTCTATCATCATTCTCTGTTAGAGAATGAGGAGATCAAGCGATAGATCCAAGAACTACTCCACAAGGGGAACATTCATCCCATCTCATTACCTTGCGGGAGCACAATCCTGCTGGTACAAAAGAAATATGTAACCTGGTGACTCTGCATTGATTACCGAGCTCTGAATAAAATCATAGTAAAAACTTGGTACCCAATTCCCCGAATCGACGACCTCCTTGATCAACTCATGGGGGTCAAATACTTCAGTAAGATTGATCTTAATTCTGGATACCACCAGGTCTCGATAGAATAGATAGATTTATGGAAGACTGCATTCAAGTCAAAGGAAGGCCTTTTTGAATGGTTGGTCATGCCCTTTGGTTTGAAAAATTCTCCAGCCACTTTCATGAGGATGATGGATGATATCCTATGACCATTCACCAATACTTTTGTACTGGTGTATCTAGATGAAATTCTCATTTACAACAAGACTTGGGCCAAACACTTGCAACATATTCAACAGGTTCTGCACACCCTGTGACAGCACAAGCTATAGGCCAACTTGGAAAAATGATTCTTTGGTATGGACGAGGTCCATTACCTAGGCTACATCATTGATCAACATGGTGTACATGTGGATCCAACCAAGATACAAGTCATCCATGACTGGCCATCCCCAACCACCCTCACTGAGCTTCGAAGCTTCTTGGGCCTTGAAAATTTCTACTGCAGGTACATGTTGGAATTCTCCCATATTGCATGGGCCCTCAGCCAAATAACCAGGGATGGTGGTAAGGATGAATTTGCGTGGGGCCGATCCCAACAACAAGCACTCAAAGATTTGAATCAACACTTGTGCTCAGCCCCAGTACTTTCACTACTAGACATGCAAAATTCCTTTGAGATCGAGACAGATGCTTCATACTATGTTGTGGTTGTCATTCTCACTTAGCACGACCACTTCATGGCCTATCACAGTGAGACACTGTCATATGTTGTCCATAATTACCCTACTTACGACAAAGAAATGTACTCCATTTTGCAAGCTTGTCGCCAGTGGAGACATTACACGCTTGGGAAGGGGACAATCATCCACACTAATCATAAGACACTGTAGTTCATGTAGACACAAGGAAAATTGCAGAATGACCGCCATCAAAAGTGGTCCACATACTTACAACAGTTCCACCTCAACATCAAGTATAAAATAGGAAGCACCAATCGCGTCGATGATTGCCTCAGTAGACCGCCAGTCGTAGAAATCACCACAGTGCTAGATTCTTATAGCCATGAGACCTATGGATGGACCCAAATCTATGAGACAGACCCAGACTTCACCACCAACTACCAAATTTTGGGAGCAAACACAATTGTCGATAATTTCCATCTTTAGGATGGGTTTTTTTGTTGTATGGGCCATATCTGTGTTCCATAAAGAGATCGAGTGAAGATGATATGGGAATCCCACTACATTTGGGTGTTAGGACACTTCGACGTTGAAAATATAGTGGCGATGCTACAAAAACATTTCTACTGGCCAAAACTTCAATAGGAGGTCAACAAGTATATCAGGTCCTGCATTGTCTGTGCTATTGCCAAATCGACCACTAAGAAATAGGGCATGTACACCCCTCTTCCTACTCCTAACATACCATGTGAATCCATATCAATGGACTACATGTCGGGCCTCACGACCACCAAGCAGGGAAATAACTGTGTTTTTGTGGTTGTTGATCACTTTTCTAAGATGGCGATTATGGTTGCCTCCAAAAAGAGAATCACAACAGAGGCCACTGCCAAGCTCTTATTTGAACGAGTTTGGGTACATTTTGGAATACCACAAATCATTGTCTCAGATCGGGACATTAAATTTCTCAACACATTCTGGTCAAGCCACTTGTAACTGCTAGACACCAAGCTCACCAAATCCACGACCTTCCACACCTAGACATATGGCCAAACTGAGGTGATAAATTGAATGATTCTGCATATCCTTCACATGTATAATTCAAAGCACCCTTGAACATGGGATAAGAGCCTTCCCTATGTCCATCATAGCTACAACTGAGGCCTGCATAGCGCAACCAACCACAGCCCCTTTCAGGTGGGGTTGGGATTCCAACCATTGGGTCCCATAGATGTTGTACTTCCCCTTGGGGTAACCTCGACTAACTCATCTCCTGCTCCAACTGAAGATGATAAAGCCACCTTGTTCATTGAGTGAAACCAAAACATCCACCAACAAGTTTAGGATATCCTACATAAGTCCAATGACAAGTACAAGCAGCGCTATGATCAACATCAGGTGCCACATAAGTTTTAGGTGGGCAGAAAAGTTTGGTTGCACTTGCAAAAACAACGCCTTACATGACCCCATTGAAAGATTCTCCCACTCTGTTATGGGCCATACAACATCACAAAGGCCATGGAGGATAATTCTTTTGATCTCAATATTCCTCCTTTCCTTGGCCTGCACCCAGTGTTCAACGTGGATCTCCTTCACCCTTATTTCCCACCATTATTGGACACCTCATAAGTACCAGAATATATGAAACCAACAGATCTCAAACCCGACTGCATGAAACAAGCATATATTGATAAGATTTTGGACTCACATATCAAGGGCACTCGACAACAAAGGATCCAGTTTTATCGAGTCGTCAAATCAGGGCAGCTCTTGCACCAAGGCAAGTGGCTCACCCGGGGCCAAATTCAACAGAAATTTCCTCATATGATAGGGGAACTCAATGCAATGTAGAAATTTTCTTTCTAATTAGGGAGGATTGATCTAGGTGGATATCGGTGGTGACCTACCTTTTCCAACTGGCTCAAAACAATTTTCTTGCAATTTTGGTAATTTACTATTTTTAGCAGTTTTTCACTTCCGGAGCCATTTTTAGGCCCTAAACAATGTTTTTGGGAAAACAGTTTGTAATATGGAAGTTCTTTCGATGTTTAACACAAAATGAATCCCCTCAACGATACCTTTCCAACGGGATATCATAAACATAAAACGAAGATCGTATGCAAAAGTTATGACCCCGGGAAGTTGATGTACTAACTTATCTAAACAGGGCCCACATGACTTTTGACGCTTCATCTCCTAGGGTTAGGTTTTTGGATGTCTAGGGTTTTTGGCATTCCTGTTTATTGTAAAAATGGCTTCAGATCCTCATTTTAATCATCTTCTGGCGAATGAGCACAACCATCACATCTCTTCTCAGAGATAAGACGCCACCATTCCAACAATCTTTTTTCCACTACATTTTACAGTTTCATCTTATGCCCTTATGGGATATAAAACCAATTTTACCGTATCTCTGTTATTTTGTTTTAAGAACTTGTTAATAATCTGTATTCATTTCATTATGTTCATAAATCCGGATCATGCACCTTCATCGATTATACACCGATGAACTGTGATGTTCTGAATCTTAATTGGTATCTGAAAATCTACCAGGGCGGGGAGGCATGGTTCTCTGCTATCTAGATCGAAGGTGATGAGTCTAGTATCAGCTGGGTCGACTGCCCCCAAGGCGAAAATCAAGAATTTTCGTTGAATTGGACAGGTTTGGAGGACCTCCAATACATACATGGCTACATGATACTGAACTAAGTTGTCGACCAGACTGTAATTCTGTGCTACCCTAGCATGAGGGCTATTGACATTCCATCACAATGGAATGACAAGAATTCAAATTTTTGGTTCAGTTTTAGGATGTGGAATCATCAAGGGTTTTCTAGTTGTAGTTGGAGCCACTTCTAAGGTGGTTGGGGTAGATTCAGGAGGCATGTTATTGGTGATTGTGCATTTGCAGTAGAATCTCCTCTTCGTTGGTGAGGAGGATATTTCGATCAACCATATTTGTGGGGTGGATGGGATCTGAGTTTTGATATTGCCCCATTTGGGGTGGGGAAGGGTGTACCTCATGTTGGGTATTCATCACACCTTGGTGTGGAATAGGGTTTTGAAATATGGCTGGGGGTGGTTGTTGCAAATACTACTGTGGGGCCTATTGAAGGGCAGGTGTCGCTGGAGGACATGTCGTGTTCATGGATTTTTTCATCCGTTTGAAGTCAAAAATTTGGGGACAATGGTGCATATAATGTCCATACTCACTAAAAATAACACAAGGGAATTTTTTCCTAATATTATTGTTGTTTTTCTTCCCTTGGTGTTTGTTTTTATTTTCCCCTTGGGGGTTCCAGTTTCCTTGATTCTGGTTGTCCCTAGCAGGATGGTTTTGTTGGGGGTTATTTACTCCTAGTCCTAGGTTATTATTGTTTCATTTTTTCCCTTTCTTCTTGGCATTATTCCACTGATGGGCCAGATTTTCCACATTCAAATGTTCAAAAGGTTGAATCTATTGAATGGGATATGGATAAACAAAGTTAATGTAGGCATGTGGGTGGCCTGGTGGAGGAGAAACCAGGTGTGGAGAACCAGGAAATGGAAAATATGGATTTTTTTGGGGTAATGATCCATAGGGAACATAGGAAGGTGAATCTCTTTCATTAGTTCCCAGGTTATATGCTAAGGTAGAAGGTGAACTCGAACTTGGTTGAGATGTCGGACGCATCATGGGTACCGATGAGGGTCCACCCATTGTTTGGGGAGAGAAAAAACATATGGTTGTTGGTAAGTGGGAAGAGGGTAATAAGATGGCACTCCATATGGTTGTGGATATTGAGGTGCAACATAAATAGGTGGTAGTTGGTTGTAAGGTTGTTGGTGCATCATGGAACCAATCAACCCTTCAGCAGTGTGGGACATCCAAGATTTTTCCTGGCCAAATGGTATGGGTTTGGGTGCATCAAGTAACACTGTGTATAAGTAACTTGACTGAGCATAGATAGGGTCAAATTGTTAGGCCTTGATGATGGACTCTTTCTCTATATGAGGAAAGGTGGATGCCACATCCTTGGAAATAATAGAGACGGGTGATTTGAGAAACCAATCAAGACATTGTTCTTTGGTGGTTTCTTCTTTACACAAACTACGACGATGATGCCATTCATGGATGTGATCAGATATATGGATAGAAATAGTTTGTTTGAACTACGAGAGAAGTTCTAAGCCAGTATCATGGCAAACTGGTAGTTGGTAGAAAGACAAAAAGGCTTTGGCCAATGATTCAAAGGTCCCATGGAAACCTGATTTTTTCGTCCACATACCATTTGGTTGAGGAACTAGTGAGAGTGCATTGAGACAAGATTAAATGGATGGAATCATCCATGATGTTGTTTGAAGAGCACCATAAGTGGAAGTTCATAACATTTTTGGCATGATCATCCCCTAGTTTTCCTTCAAACTTTGGAATGTCTGAAGGAAATTTTGTAGGCATATTGGGCCAAGTCAGATCATGAAAAATGGGATCATTCGGGAGTTTGGTTAAATTAGGAATGTTGAGTGATGTCAAGTATGTCATAGGGAGATTTAGTGTAGGATTAGTTCCATCCATCATGTGAGCAGGTGGTGGACCTGTCCTGTGAGATGGATTTGGTGGGGTTGTACATCTCCCTTGAGAAGAATCCCCCCTTGCCTTCTTGTGAAGGAGAAATAGTGGATGGATGGCCTCAGGAATTGGAACCAAGTAAATTTGATCCAAAAATAGTATCACTCATAGGGGTGTGAGATATTTTATCCAGTGAGTTGGCAAGACTAGGGACTCCTCCTAGAATAGGAGGAAGATTTTGCAAGCGTCTGGAACGACGGCGATTCTGTGGGTCCCCTATGGTTTCTGACTAGCAAAGTGAATATGTGAAAATGGTGATAAGAGAAATAAATGAACAAGAGATTTGTATATGTTGGACCTTCACAAGATAGTACAACTCACAATTGCATGTAATCAAGTGATCATCATACATAAATCAACTATAAATAAGAAAACATGTGGACAGGTGGATTTTTTTCTGCGTGGGGGAAAAAAAAATGCTCGTTTCCTAAAATACATAGCATCCTTCCTCTCAAATAACACTAGGCCTTCCAAAAGAATTCAATAGTGGGGTTTGAAGCCACTGGAAGAGGAATTAGTGAAGGTTGAAATAATCAGTTATAATGAGGGGTAGAGGGTGCATATCCTGAAAGAGATGGTGATATTTCCCAATAGCCACACAAAATCTGATCAAGGTGCAATTGCAACCCACAATTGCCACCTAGGTAGATGTCCTAAATTTTGGTCACTAGGTACCTCGATCAAAGTGCGACGTTTAGATTTTCGGCCTCATAAATGGGTCATGGGTTGGATCCCTTGTAAGAGTTGGGTGACTCAAGGGGGGATGCGTAGAACAACCAGACCTCAAGATTCAACCCTTAATGGGTATATCCCTGCCTTATGGTGTAGGAACAATTGACTTGGAGGATTTGAAAGTTCACTATTTTTCAACTTCTAATGTTTTGAAAATGTGAGAACCAGATAACGAGGGGTTATTTGGATGTCTACCCCCAAAAGCCTACCTAGAGTAAAGAAAAAAATTCTTTTGGCACCTCCTGTGGAGGAAAACTTAGTGATTTTTTAGAAAAAAATGTACAAGTGGTGGGCTGAGAGATTGGGGGTGTGAACCAATCTCATTTGAATTAATGGGTGTGGATAATTTCAGACGTTTCATAATTCCTTTGGAGAAAACCTACTTCAACCTCCTCAATTCAAAATGGAAATTGTGTGTGCGAGGAGTGGCTTGGTGTGCAAAAAAGTGAAAAAGTGTGCAAAGCTTTTAATAATTTAGGTGTGATATTCCAACATGTGGACTTCCTATGGTCCTTACAAATCTTTGTTACCTATCTTGCTAAGTGTCATTGGTACAAACTTGTGAAATTTTAAAATCCCTAAGAAATAGAATGTAGACATATGGGTCCTTTAAAAATCCTTTAAACTCCCTAAATGTTGTTTACACTAAGAAAGGTTTGAAACTATCCTAGATTGCAAGCATGTGGGAATGTATGGGCCCATTAATTTGATCTTTAAACTTCCCTAGATTGTGATGCAAACTAAGAAACAAATTCCAAGAAACTATCCTAATTTTGCAACATGTGGGCATGTATGGGCCCTTACAACTTTAAGATAAGTTTCAAAAAACTAAGAGGAACCCTAGGGGGGCTTTTTCCTTGCTGGCACAGGGGTAAACTCAGGGTTCAATGCTACAACAATGCACCAACAAAACCCTAAATACTGTCCCTTTCGGCAACACCTATGAAGTAGATGAAGTCTCACCCGAGGTAGAGGCAAGGGTGGTTGCAGGACTCAGGTGTCTACAACCTTAGCTGGGACACAGATATGTGATTATAATACTTAACAAAGCACTTAGCAGTTAACATTCATCAATACTTAACCAATATCTACTTCACATAGAAACAGACCATCGCAGCATTCACCCAGATCTAATGTATCTAAGCACTTAGCATAAGTAAATGGATTAGTTATAGAAGATTCAAGCACTAAGAACATTCACAGAGGTCAGATCTAAAATCCATATTCATCGTAAGCACAAAGCATAAACTAATCCATCTATCTATCTATATCAAGCACTTAGCAGATAAATAAAGACATAAACTCATAAGAACATCACACAGAGCATAATAACATAGTATTTACGTGGTTCACCCCCACCGTGGGGCTATGTCCACCAACTCTTCTTATTTATTAGCTTCTTCAATGTGTTACATCCATAGAGCCTCAAAACCCTTACTCCACATAGGACATAAGATCTGCGCAGATCATTAGATCCTTCTTCCTTACTCTATAGCACAAAGCCTTCCACAGTCTGTCACAATCACTTTCACTTAGCTTTGCAAGTCTCTCATAGTATGAAAAAAGCACTTACAAGACACTCTTGCAGTTAGCACTTATCTTATCGACCTCTCTACTTACATCGCTTAGACATATATTTATACATTACAAAATATGCCTAAACATGGGTAAAACCATGGGTTGACATCCCATACCCATTACATATTTCCAAATCCCAAAAAGGGGCCGAGATCCCGTGATATATGTTTTGTCTTCGACACGCTGTTGAAGTCCCAAAATAGGTCAAAGACAACCAATAACCCTCAAATCTTGGTCAAAGGACAACATGCCCCCAACACTCACCCGTGACTCATCCCGAGTCACTCTAATGCAGGTAGTTCTACTTCGAAAGCCTCGAGCTTGGATTGAGCTACTTCGACTTGTTGTTGTGCTATCACTTCTTGTTCAACAAACTCTTGGATGACTGCATCATTCATGGGTCCTTCTAGGTGTTGTTCAACTGCATTAACAACCTGCTCTAGTTCTTCTCCTTAGCCTTCTACCTCTGTAAACAACTGGTAGGCCTTATCTTGTATGGGTTGGAGTCTCTGAGTTACTTCCACAACTATTCTCTAGATAGCGTGAATCTACTGCTGGGCGGTCCGCTGCTCTTGATATCTCTTCATTATTTCCACAGCTGATAGGAGCTTCAACTGTGCCCGTATTGTTTTGGCTTTATACTTTGCCTCTTGGAGTTGCGACTCCAGTTGTCTTAATTTTAGACTCTCAATGAGTCGCTCGTATGTCAGGGCACTACGATCACTTAGCTTCTTGTATTCCATAGAAAGGGTCTTTAGTCTCTCAACTGCACTCTTGGCAGCTGCTTCTCTTTGGTCCTTCACATCCTAGGGGGTCTTGGGCACTTTACGTAGTTCTAAGTCTGCGATGTGTTGTTGTAGCTTCTCGATCACTTCTTAAAGATCCTCTACTTGCTGTGTAACTCAATATTCTGTCTTGATTTCTACAACTGTCATAGAGTGAAGTGATCTATTGAGTGCTCGCTTTACTTCGATTTTCTCGGTGAGAAATGATTCTTTGTCTTGTTGTATCTGTGCTTTTTCTTCATCGAACTTCGCTTGGAGAGAAAGATTTTCCTCTTCTGCAGCACTTCATTTCTCTACGAGTTCTCCTTTTTCTTTTGTCAAAGATTGGGTGGATCATTCTGTTTCTTATTGTGCTTGTCAAAGGTGAGTTGTGACTATATCAACTAAGTGGTGGAGTTGGTCTGGCTCATCTCCCAACTCTAGTTCTCCCGGTGTAGTGGAGACTGCGCGGCTGGACACAAGGGCTTGCTGTACCCCTCGGAGTTCAGTCTCAATTATATCATACATTGCTTCCTGCTTGGCCTCTTGTTTTTCTCCTATTTCCAGCGAAGAATCATTCAGGGCTGCTATGAGGAATTCGAAGTCATAAGAGGTGAGGACAGTCTGCATCTTGGTCATAGAGGCTTTTGATTTCTTCCAAGAAGAAGGTTTCAGGGGAAAACACTTCCTCTTATTTAGTGGATCAACCTCATCTCCTTGCTTCTATTCGACTTCTTTTTCATCTAACTCTTCACCATCACGTACTTTCTCTGGTGATATGGAAGTATTCTTCATGGATGCATTGTCTGTTTCTTGGACTTCTCTGGTGATATGGAAGTATTCTTCATGGATGCATTGTCTGTTTCTTGGACTTCTCTGGTCTTCTTTTTCTTTCTAGGACTGGGTGTATCATGCATTGTTTTTGGGTTGTTTATGTTAGATATCTTTGCAGGGTCTTCTAGAATAAGGAGATTCGCTGACCAGTCCTTAGTGATATCCTCCAAGTCCTCTTCCATCATCTTATAGTAGGAATGAAGTTGTTTCTTGTGTCCATCGGCCCGATGTAATATAAATGAAATGTTGATCTACGTTGAACTTCATCAAAGGCCAAAACCAGTGTAGAGATTTCACAGTCATGTGAGGCTCGGACTGGATGGCTCTCTTTAGTTGGTTGTCATAGGTATGAAAAACAACATTTGACTGCCACTGTTTATTCATATCATTTGAATACCATAGCATACTGAACTTTGCAGCTAGTGGTTCAAATGGCTTAGTGTCCGGGAAGGTCACACCTTCTGGAATTTCCAAGGTGACAAAGGATATTAGGATCAAAAGCCAACTAAAATGGAATTCCTAACCTTGATCTTGCACTTCTCTGCAGTCAAGTTCCAACTGCTTCACCAGGTACTTCGCCCAGTTCATCTCGAGGCCTTCCACACACTTCCCTGTGAGGTCAACTACAAAACTGGTGACTTGGGTAGGTTGATTCTTTCTTACTAAATTTCTTGCAATCATCTGACAGGCGAGGTGCACTTCTCCACTCTGGATAGAATCTACCTTGTAGCCTCACATTCCTTTCTCGACATCACCGTAAGAGTCCTTGATCTTTTGAGCTAGAGTGCGATCCATGGCTTTTCCTGGATAAAAATCCTGTGGATCAGGTCCCTGCATACTCAATCCTATGATCTGATTAATCAGTGTCATATCGAATGTTATACGACGGTTTAGCCACAAATAGCCACCATGGTAACAAGAAAGAAACATCTTGACACATGCATTCACTTCTCGGTGTCTTCTGAAGTGGGTGTTATCCATAATTTTGGTCATCGTTATAATGTTATGATGATGGAAAATCAAGCTCTTCACTAAGAACACTTTCCTTGGAAAAGTTACATTTGTCTGCTTCCAGAAATCATACTTTTAAGGGATGTTCGCAGGCTACCTATATATTTGCCTGCGAGAATGCCTAATTCTCGCAGGCTGCATTAAGCTGGAGTGTGAGGGGTTCGCACTGTACCTAACTGTCAGGGTGAGAACATTTTCTAAAGGAAGGAAAAAGGTAAATTATCGAACCTTCTAGAAGGGAATCTTCTAGAAGCATGTGTTGGCGTTCGAATGGTTATTCAGCTGTTGGCATTCCAGATATCTTGGGATCATTCCTATCCAAGTAACTAATCTATTTTCTCCTATATATTGAGGGGAATGCTTATGGAAAAGGTTAGAAGCAAACTAGCAAGAGATTGATTGAAGAATTATTGAAAGCCTATATGAAGGATTGATGCTACAACAACTAGAGACACCAGCAAGGTCATCAAAAGTGGTTGATTTTCTTCATGCATGAGCAGGTGTGTGTGTCAAAGCTATGAGCCATCTAAAGGAGATCTACAACATCAAGGCTCAGGTTGTAAGTTTCACTTTCAATTAATTCAATACAGTAATATGTCCCTTTCCCATAAAGATGATGTCACTTTATTACATAACTCCTTGATCATATGTATAGATTAACTATTGAATATATTGATTTGCCTTCACTTCAATTGGTTTGTACTGTTGGGATCTAAATGGAACGAGAGCATTGGAGTGAAGCTTGGAACAACAGAGACACAAGGAAAGCGTTCATAAGGTATGGTCATGATCCTTTCCTCTTAGTTCATTCAATAGTCTAGATCTAGGGAAAGTGTATTATTCTGTCCTGTTTTGTTCTAGATCCAGGTGGATCTAGGGAGATCGGTTTGTGTCCGCACTTACAGATTAATCCTGAAACAGTGGGGAATCTTCATGACATTCAACAAGGTGGACTGTGTGAGGTCCATAGTCCACTGTTGAGGGACGATATTCAAGTTTTTTTCTTTAGTTCTAGTGAGGTACTTATGTGGGGTGAGCATGTTATAGAATTTATGATATCTGAGGTTGAATTCGCTAAAATTCAACGCTGCAATCTTATCTTGGTCTGCTCGAATTGCAGGGATCCCCTTTGGGAGGTACGCAGTGACCAAGGCGTACTCAAAATATCTAGGTATGTTGTCTCGATTTACTGTGCCACTCAGAGGTGGTATGTAGGTGGATAATATAGTTGGGATCAATTTGGCATTATCTATATCATCTCGATGCTTGGTTCTCTTTTCATCTGATGGCCAGGATGGTCCGGCTCCGTGAGCAGTTGATGGAGAATCTTGCATCATTATTGTCGATGAAGCTTGTACACCTGTAGACATAGACATGACTCTTTCAATCATTAGGTCGATCAAAACTTCTTCAACAAATCTCTTTGTAGCTCTCAACTTGTCTGACATACACACTCGGGGTTGGAAATCTCGAGTTCAAAGGGTAACTTAGACACTGCAATGAGATAGAAGGCAATAGGAAAATAGTCACTATATAAAATCAACAAGTCTGCGAGCTCAAATCCACGTTTAGCAAAAGTGTTCTCAGTACATGGCACGATGGGATAAATAGGCAACTCAACAACAGGTCGCTTGCAACGGGTAAGAAGCCTTCATTAACTATGTTCTATCTGTTATGGCATGGTCCCACCGGTCGGATAGTGAGTTGTCTATCCATAAATGTCTTTCTATCCATTTGGAGCATCGGTCTAACGATTATAATGTCCCCAACGTCTATATTGCTTTGCCATGGCGAAGTTCCATGCGACAATGTTTTGATATCTCAGCGAAGCTCCAATTTTGCAAAATTTCCTTCTGTGAGGTTCCTTTTGGATCTTTCTGCAACTTTTCAATCTTAGCTCTTTTCTAGCTTAGCTTCCTATCCTTCTTCTCAGTGAGATTCATCTCGGTATGCCTTTTTCCATTCTGATTCTTATCTTCTTTTGACACAGTTACTTCGCGTTGTTGAGATTATTTCCTAAGATTTGAAGGTGATACTTTTTCTTTATCTGGAATAGGTACTTCAATATTCTGTGGGTTTCCTAGTGTTCTTTCAACTTTGATGTCCAAGTCTCTAGTGTTAAATAGCTTCAATCTTCCCTTATGTTCTTCAATCATGTGTGAGATCCTTCTAGTCATGAATTCTTTTAACTCTTTCTTCTATTGTTTTAAAACTTTTTCTTCTTCTTTCCTTCTGGCGTGATCTCTTTCAATCCATAGTTTTCCAAGCAACATAGTAAATGGGGCGTTGTTCTCAATAATTTTAATAATCTCAAAATCTTCTTCCGTCGAAGCTCCATTAGCATTCATAGGGTTTTGGGTGAGCTTTCCACATAGGTTTATCATCTTCCCTCTAAATAACCCTATTCCTCCCAATGAAGGAGTCATAGCAAGCTTCCCTAAAAGTTCCCAAGTTATTTTTGTCATGATATTTACCTATGTTTCCTCATCTAGAACACAGTCAACGTCGAAGTCTCCTATTCTTGCTTCAATGCATTCTTTTCCTTTGAATATATTTGGATCGTCCTTAGGGTTCTCTTGTCTCATTTTCATTGCTTCAAGCTTAGCAATCATTCTAGGGAAATCCAATACTTCATGGTACATATATTTACAACAAAGGCAACTAGGTCTTCTTCTAGGGAATTCCCTAACAAGATGTCCCGATTTTCTACAACTGTAACAGAGTGTTAATCCTCTCTTTCTTTTAAATGATCCCCAACCTTTCCTGTACTACACGCTAGGATATTGGTAGTTAACCTGCAAACAATTATTTCTAGGATCCTGCATCCACTCGTTAGTCCAAACATTCTTTCTATGCATAGGTATAACATATCTTTCACTATTCTTATCAGATCTACTCATATCAAACTTTCTTTCATTTACCAGTACCCTAGTGTTCAAACTAGGATAGACTCTATCAAACATACCTAGATTCATACTATTGAAACAAAAATTTCCACTTATCTTACTTCTATAGAGCACAAATCTTTTCAGATCTAGAACTTTTCACTACTCTTACCTTTATCAAAGCATAGAGTTTTCACATCTTACCTCTTTTAATCAAAATTTCTCACTTTTACCTTTCTCAGAGCACAAAGCTTTCAGATCTTCCCTTTTTTCTTTAGATCAGACTTATTTTATTTAGCACAGAGATTGTCAAACTAAGTAGAGTACTACACACTAGAGCGACAGGTCTATGTGCAAAGCTTTCACAATTTCAGGATGAATCTTTGCACAAAGCTCCTTCTTTATCAGTTCCCAACAATCACAGTTTCAGGTCGTGACAATGGAACCATTTGTTGGCACAGGGGCAGACCCAGGGTTCAACGCTACAACAACTCACCAAAAAAACCCTTACTACCATCCCTTTCGGAAACACCTGTGAAGTAGATGAAGTCTCACCCGAGGTAGAGGCGGGGGTGGTTGCAGGACTCGGGTGTCTACAACCTTAGTTGGGACACAGATCTGTGATTATAATACTTAACATAGCACTTAGCGGTTAATATTCATCAATACTTAACCAATATCTACTTCACAGAGAAACAGAGCATCGCGACATTCACCCAGATCTAATGTATCTAAGCACTTAGAATAAGTAAATGGATTAGTTCTAGAATATTCAAGCACTAATCACATTCATAGAGGTCTAATCTAACATCCGAATTCATCATAAGAACAAACCATAAATTGATCCATCTATCTATCTATATCAAGCACTTAGTAGATAAATAAAGACATAAACTCATCAGAACATCGCACAGAGAAGAATAGCACAGTATTTACATGGTTCATCCCCACCCTAGGGATACGTCCACCAACTCTTCTTCTTTATTAGCTTCTTCAATGGGTTACATGCACATAGCCTCAAAAACCTTACTCCACATAGGACACAATATCTATGTAGCTCACTAGATCCTTCTTCCTTGTGCTACAACACAAAGCCTTCCATAGTCTATCACAATCACTTGCACTTAGCCTTGAAAGTCTCTCATAGTATGCATGAAGCACTTACAAGCCACTCTTGTAGTTAACACTTAGCTTATCGGCCTCTCTACTTACATCGCTTAGAAATATATTTATACATTACAAAATAGGACTAAACATGGGTAAAACCATGGGCCAACATCCCATACCCATTACATATTCCTAGATCCCAAAAATGGGCCAAGATCCCATGATATCTGCTTCATTTCGCACTCCATCTTCGACAGGCTGTCGAAGTCCCAAAATAGGTCAAACACGACCAAGAACCCTCAAAACTTGGTCAAGGGCCAAAAGTCCTCTCCTAAATATTTTTGTTAAGGGAGATGAAATGTCCCTTTAACCACCTTTATCATTCTCAAGATCACACTAGGGTGTGAGAGAAGAGCATACTCAAGGGTCAAAGTTAATTCCTAGTCCCAATGTAAGTGACTTATGTATAATAGCAATAATCACAACTTAAAATTTTACAGCCCAAACAAGCCATCCATGTGGCAACCAAAGAAAAAGAGGAGAATATTTTGTTCTTTTTACCCCCTAAGTGCCTATGTTTAGCTAACCTTTCATATGGGAAAGGATTCTAAGCGGAGTGCATTTTCCTTACAAAGTGCATGAAAGAAAAAATCTGAAGGCTAGGGGCCTTCAAATCATCATATAAATCCTTACAATTCTGAAAAACTGGATATGTGTGATTTTTACGATTCAGACAGGTGTGCAGAGAGTGCACAATGCACAAAATGTGCAGAGAAAAGAAGTATGTGGTGCATAGAGTGCACGTCTGTGGGAAGAAAATCCATGCACTTCCTGTCATGCGTCGGGCGGGAAATTTTTGAGTGAAATACTCCTCCTCCAACTCCAAAGTTTTCCTTTGGCAGGTTGGGCTAGGCTGGTTTTGGTACCTACAAGAAAAATTGATTAAAAAGAAGTTCTCTCTAAGCTCAAATAGGGTGGAATTTGATGTCGATCCCCTGTATGGTCGCCAATCTATTATGTTGGTTTTGTCAATTGGGTGAGAAAAACAACAACACTTTCATGTCTACATGAGCCTGTTAGACAGGACAAAAGTTTGTGAGTGGTTTAAACAAGACAATCACATGTAATAAACAAAGAAACAAACTAAAAAAACTAAGAGATAAAATTTATAAAGCATGAGAAACTTAGAACCATAAAAATCAACCCATGACCAACATAATGCTACCAATGGATCAATAGATTAGTAGGAAAAACATCGTAGAGATAAATGAGGACTTATGAGTCCCCTCTTCCTCCTTGGGAGGGATCTTGAGTTCCCTAATGGAGATATCTTCTTACAATGGAAGAAAATGGAAAATGGTGAAGAAACTCAATACCTATTCCCTCAAGAGGTGAGTCGATAGCCTAGTGGATTCTCAAGGGAAAATTCTTCCATCATAACAATACAATGAACATATTGGTTTCTTAGTGCACCCATGGCTCTTATTTATAACATTTCTTAAAGGAAAAATGTAATTGGTTCTTGGTGTGAACAAGGGGTCTTTTAGGGCACCCTCTAGTCCTTGACCAGCCCTCAATTCGGATTTCTCTCAGATATGAAGGTCAAATTAGGTTGGGAGTTGGTCCATAAGTGGTTGGGGGGGCGACAAGATCCATAAATGCATTTTTCATATAAGTGCATGATTTTTTTCGTACACAGTCATGCACTTGGCACATTGTGCACTCTAAGGGCTTTGTTGTCCCACACACACTGCACACTATGCACACGCTTCCTTTGGTGAATTTGCACATGTCAATTTTTGACCCAATTGTATATTTTTTTTCATTTTGAATGCATTTTAGTGTTATAGGTGAACTAATTCTTGTTGGCATTGTTTTAATTCTTTAATCATTTGTGTTCAATGTTACAGATGAAATTTTAGTGATAACAAGTGTTGTGCTAGGGGATTTTGTGGAAGTCACACCACTTCCCAATGTCATTCTTCGTATTTAATTTACCCTTTTTGTCCTATGTCTTGGACTGGTTGTCTAGAGGTTATTGGTTAGGGTCATCTTTACCATTCTTTGGTTGTTCCAAATTTTCATACCTGAATCCCCATTTGTTTTGGTGCCTAAATTTTTGCTCAATTTTGATAGCATATCGATAGGCATCTCCCAATGATGAAATTTTTAGAAAATCCATTTCGGTTTGGATGTACCTATGTAGAGCCCCATGATATTTCAGAACCAGATGCTACCCAGAGTCTTTGATACACATCTTGGTGCACAAGGTATGGAAAGTATTTGTGAACTCCAAAATTGTTTGGCTATTCTCTTGTCGTAGTGTGGTCCATCTCATGTATTGGTCTTCATAGTTATCAATGGGATGGTACTGTTCTTTGGTCGGATCCAAAAAAAAATCCCAAGTGGTATCAGCCCCATATATTCTATATTCCTATGTGGAAATTTGCTCCTATTAAGTTTCCCACCAATATTTGACATGGGGGAGAGCCTTGAGGAGTGCGAAGGTGATATTTTCCTTGTCGAAATTTTTTTGAACAGAGAAATAAACTTATAATAGATTTAACCATTTTTCTAGGGAATCCACATATATCTGACCTTCAAATATGGGAATATAAAAATTAAGTTGTACTTTGAAGGGAGAGGTTCCTCCAAAATGGCCACTTGATGAAGATGCACCTGTTTCTATCGGCAGGCGTTGAAGAATGTTTGTGAAATTATCCATCATTTAGTCCCTCTGTCGCATGAGAGATTGCTCAAGAAACATGTTAATAGAATGTTCTTATCCACTGACTTTATTTTCTGCCACCATCGAGGGTGATTGTACTCAAGAGATAAAAACTCGAGACCCAACTGGCTATACTCGGACCTCGTCAGGAACATGCATTGAAAAATGATAAAGAGAAGCCTTCTCTGATACCAGTGATCTAGATTTATTTTCAGAACAAAATGAAATTAGATAAATTACAATGAAATTCTCATGCAATTTTCCAAAAATAGAGAAATAAAACAATACTTGATTTCTATTAATGAAAGAACTGTAAAGAGACTGTAAAAATACAGAGTGAAAGACTCGCTAGAATGGTGGTCGTTTTATCTCTGAGAAGAGGTGTGAAGGCTACGCTCATTCACTAGAAGATGATTAAAATGAGGATCTGAAGGCCTTTCTATGACAAACAATAATTCCAAGACCCTATACATCCAAAAACCTAACCCTAAGAGATGAAACGCTAAAAGTCATGTGGGCCCCGTTTGGGTAAGTTAGTACATTAACTTCTTGAGGTCATAAATTTTGCATACGACCTTCATTTTAGGCGCGTGATAGCCTGTTGGAAAGGTATTTTCAATAAATATGAATTACTCCATCAAAATATGACTCTTTCTACAGTTTTATTGTGGCGATAAAAAAAACAATGTTTAGGGGACGAAAATGGCCCTGGAAGTACAACAAGAAACACTGACATGAAAACATACAAAATAAGGAAGTTGGATTAGGTGGGAGGCCACTAGTATCAACCTGGAAGATATGTAGGTATTCATATATCCCCAAAAGTGTAGAACCCACAATTACAAAGAAGTACAAAAGAATGTGGTGTACTAAAAACTGACAAGAGGAGCCGGTTGGAATAGATGGGTGGCCACCAATATCCACCTAGGTCAGAATAATTACACATGTTGCATGACACCAAAAGAGAGTCCTAAAATGTTTTGACGATAAACATGGAAATGATAAATAATTTCATTTATCCCATGGGTATATTATCCAACAATGTTAATGTAAGAGAATCATAAGATCAATAAGTGACAACAAAGAATCTGAGACATTGAAGGGGAAATTATGGGTTAGGTACATGGGTTGGTTGTGTTGATTAATATCAATTTAGACCATCTAGGGATCAATTCTTGTTAGTTTAATTTCATACCAATAGCTTGTCAATAGGCCTCCTAAAAAGTAGAGACATTGAGGGGGATGGAAGTTAAAACTTCTTTCCTTCAACTAATTACACAACAATGCACAATAATGTATCATCTCTTGAAGTTTCAAATAACATATCTAATCCTTCTTATGAGGATATGAGTAAATAATTTGTGTGGGTTTACATGACATTGAAATCAACATCAAAAGATTTGATAATCTATAAATTGGATCTAGGGTGAAAGTCTCCAAGATAATGTGATAGCATCCTCCCTCACTCTTGTTGGTCATTTGGTGTTAGTAGTATACCAACATTTACGGGTTGGGGTTATGGATTAGGTTTTTAGGGTGTTATATATGTTAGTGGAATGTTAGTTGTCAGGCCATGTATAGTGTGTTTGTTAGGAGTTTGGGTTAGGTGTTCGACTATTTGTTATTAAGGATTAATATTTATTATTTATACACACACACACAACATGATCTAGATAGGAGGAGGGAGAGGTCAAGAAACAACCCCTCTCTCATGATTCCATGGCCCAAAAAATGTTTTATTCGGTGATCTACAGAACTAGGGTTTTACTCAATAAGGGACAATGCAACTTTTTCACTCAAGAGTCATTTTTTTAAAACTCTATATCCGATGATTATGGATAGTGTGCCCACATCTACCTTTCCCAAACACACTTGTAGGATATTTTGGCACACAAATATACTTCTCAATTTGAATTTTATGCCCCATGACCAAATTCATCATCTGTTTTGTCTCCCCTCACTACTCACCATGTGACATTGGTGATGGGCATGTTGGAAGATGTTCCATGACATTTCAAGAGAGTTTTGACAAGAATTCCATAGATGTGAGTGACGAATGATGACAATCAGACTACATGATGAACGTTGATGCAAGCATGGACGATCTCAAAGATTATGTGGGGACATCAAATATCCTTGAGTCTTGAAACCTTCACATATCGTCAAGGCATATGTCTAGTCTAACCATGCCAAATTTCAATGCATACATGAACAATTTGAAGAAATTTCAACGTTGGCCCCATTCACTTCTCATCGTGTGACATTGTTGGATGACAATGGTGATTGTCTTGTTGGAAGAGGTTCCATGAAATTTAAAGAGAGTTATGAAAAAACCCTAACTTCCCTAACCCCTGATCCATTGACCCTTAAATCCTAAATCCCTAATCCTTAATTGACCCTTAATCCCTCAACCTTAGTTAATCACTAATCCCTTAACACAAAATCCCTAAATCCACTAACCCATAAGCCATTGACCCTTAAACACTTAACACTAATCCCTAATCCCTTAATCCATAAACCCCTATGCCCTAATCAATTAAACATTAATCCCCTATCCCATAATCCCTAAGCCATTAACCATTAAACTACCTAACTCGTAAGCGTTGAATCCCTTGTCTATTGACCCTTAATCCCTTAAACTATAACCTCTAATCCATTAACCCTTAATATTTTTACCCCAAATCCCTAAATGCCATAATCCTCAAAGCCCCTATCCACTTAACCCCAACACCTCAACTAATTAACTATTTAGGCTAATTTGGCTACATCCGGTGCTACTTCTTGTGCAATTGAAGGTGCTAACTGGGGCGCTAAATTAGGCTATAAAAGGGGTGCTATTTCTAGCGCTAAATGGGGTGCTATTTCCAGCGCTAAATGGGGCACAATTTTCTGTGCTATTAGAGCCTAAATTTTGTGGTCAATGCAAAAAATTCCATAAATATCTCCATCCCGATAAATAACACTATCGTTTTCAAAAAATTGAAGAAAAATACACTAAAACGAACTTTGGAAGAAAAAAAGGGAGCAAAAATGGGAGAAAATCTCATGGATTTGTTGTAGTGCATAAAATACATCAACCATGTACCAAGATATTCCTCATACATATACCAAAGTGTATCTCAAACCATGTTCCCAATATCCAAGATGCTCCTCAAACCAAAAGATATGCCATAAACCATGTACCATGAGATGTGCCTCAACCATATACCTTATCACTCATGATATGTCTCAATCATGCCATACACCATGTACCATAAAATATGTCAAGATGTGTCTCAACATGTACCACCATCACCAAGACAT
>JASDQU010012828.1:50903-62482 GCA_032191745.1 Picea mariana
TTGTTAGTTTAATTTCATACCAATAGCTTGTCAATAGGCCTCCTAAAAAGTAGAGACATTGAGGGGGATGGAAGTTAAAACTTCTTTCCTTCAACTAATTACACAACAATGCACAATAATGTATCATCTCTTGAAGTTTCAAATAACATATCTAATCCTTCTTATGAGGATATGAGTAAATAATTTGTGTGGGTTTACATGACATTGAAATCAACATCAAAAGATTTGATAATCTATAAATTGGATCTAGGGTGAAAGTCTCCAAGATAATGTGATAGCATCCTCCCTCACTCTTGTTGGTCATTTGGTGTTAGTAGTATACCAACATTTACGGGTTGGGGTTATGGATTAGGTTTTTAGGGTGTTATATATGTTAGTGGAATGTTAGTTGTCAGGCCATGTATAGTGTGTTTGTTAGGAGTTTGGGTTAGGTGTTCGACTATTTGTTATTAAGGATTAATATTTATTATTTATACACACACACACAACATGATCTAGATAGGAGGAGGGAGAGGTCAAGAAACAACCCCTCTCTCATGATTCCATGGCCCAAAAAATGTTTTATTCGGTGATCTACAGAACTAGGGTTTTACTCAATAAGGGACAATGCAACTTTTTCACTCAAGAGTCATTTTTTTAAAACTCTATATCCGATGATTATGGATAGTGTGCCCACATCTACCTTTCCCAAACACACTTGTAGGATATTTTGGCACACAAATATACTTCTCAATTTGAATTTTATGCCCCATGACCAAATTCATCATCTGTTTTGTCTCCCCTCACTACTCACCATGTGACATTGGTGATGGGCATGTTGGAAGATGTTCCATGACATTTCAAGAGAGTTTTGACAAGAATTCCATAGATGTGAGTGACGAATGATGACAATCAGACTACATGATGAACGTTGATGCAAGCATGGACGATCTCAAAGATTATGTGGGGACATCAAATATCCTTGAGTCTTGAAACCTTCACATATCGTCAAGGCATATGTCTAGTCTAACCATGCCAAATTTCAATGCATACATGAACAATTTGAAGAAATTTCAACGTTGGCCCCATTCACTTCTCATCGTGTGACATTGTTGGATGACAATGGTGATTGTCTTGTTGGAAGAGGTTCCATGAAATTTAAAGAGAGTTATGAAAAAACCCTAACTTCCCTAACCCCTGATCCATTGACCCTTAAATCCTAAATCCCTAATCCTTAATTGACCCTTAATCCCTCAACCTTAGTTAATCACTAATCCCTTAACACAAAATCCCTAAATCCACTAACCCATAAGCCATTGACCCTTAAACACTTAACACTAATCCCTAATCCCTTAATCCATAAACCCCTATGCCCTAATCAATTAAACATTAATCCCCTATCCCATAATCCCTAAGCCATTAACCATTAAACTACCTAACTCGTAAGCGTTGAATCCCTTGTCTATTGACCCTTAATCCCTTAAACTATAACCTCTAATCCATTAACCCTTAATATTTTTACCCCAAATCCCTAAATGCCATAATCCTCAAAGCCCCTATCCACTTAACCCCAACACCTCAACTAATTAACTATTTAGGCTAATTTGGCTACATCCGGTGCTACTTCTTGTGCAATTGAAGGTGCTAACTGGGGCGCTAAATTAGGCTATAAAAGGGGTGCTATTTCTAGCGCTAAATGGGGTGCTATTTCCAGCGCTAAATGGGGCACAATTTTCTGTGCTATTAGAGCCTAAATTTTGTGGTCAATGCAAAAAATTCCATAAATATCTCCATCCCGATAAATAACACTATCGTTTTCAAAAAATTGAAGAAAAATACACTAAAACGAACTTTGGAAGAAAAAAAGGGAGCAAAAATGGGAGAAAATCTCATGGATTTGTTGTAGTGCATAAAATACATCAACCATGTACCAAGATATTCCTCATACATATACCAAAGTGTATCTCAAACCATGTTCCCAATATCCAAGATGCTCCTCAAACCAAAAGATATGCCATAAACCATGTACCATGAGATGTGCCTCAACCATATACCTTATCACTCATGATATGTCTCAATCATGCCATACACCATGTACCATAAAATATGTCAAGATGTGTCTCAACATGTACCACCATCACCAAGACATTCCTCAAACATGTGTCGACATCACAAAGATGTTCCTCTAACAAAGATTCATAACAACTATACACATTGTACCAAGGATATACCTCAAGCATGTATGCACCTCAATCATATGCATCAACGTATCAAAAGGATATGCCTTAAGCATGTGCCAAACCATCCATGATACAAGCCTTAATAACACATAAAAACCATACCTTTACTTATTAAGAAGACCCGGTGCATATCATCATATACCTGGAGCACATCATCTTTAGCAATAACAAGACAACATCTTCATTTAGTTTTACCATAGGCTCACTGGAAAAAAACCTTCATCACATAGGGCCTCGTGGGACGAGTGTCGTACAACCCATGGGGGTGCCTCACATGACACTTGTATTATGAGTCACGGGGGTAAGCTAAATTAGGGTTTTCTTGGAAGAACCCCTCACACACCCACAATATTGAAACTTTCTCCACCATACTCCTTCACTGCCTTAGATTTGTCGTCTTAGATTCACCAATAGATCACTTGCTCACTTAGAAGATATTCAATAAATGTGTATGTGTAAATATACTAGTGAGAGGCTCCTTGAGGTGTATTTATACTTTTTCAAAGTGAATTCTTTTCTGAACTTTAGGGTAGACCTATACTTTCTTGTTAAATTTTTTTTACCCTTAATTAATAACTTGTAACTTCTTGTTGCAACCATTTAGGGACTTCTTAATCATTCTTCAATGCTTCCAATTTCAAGAGGGCATATCTCTTCAACTGTGATGCACTATGTGGCATACCACCTACTGTTGGAAATGGAATGATGAGGAATATCCATCTATGAGTGTGTTACCCACATTTTCATTGTCCTTCATCCTAATTTTACTCAAAAACTTCGGGCTTCATGACCACACCTCTGGGGATTCTCAACCACTTAACCACTTATCCATATTTCTAGGGATTCTTGTAGACTTATTCAAAGTGCCTTCCCACGAGGACCATGCTTAAACCTATGCCATAAGTTTACCATTTTGGATACTTCTCCAAATACACCCATCACTTCTAGATTCTTCCAAATTTTCCTTCCAAAATTGCTTCAGGGATTCTTCTAGGGTTGACCAGGGTTGACATCAATGACAACCAAATATCCAAAAAATACTTTTTACTTTATTTAACCATTTAAAAATCATTCATTAGTTGAGAAATAGTAAACTCAAATCCCAATTCATAGAGTTTAACATGGAAACCCAATATGGAGAAAACCATAAAACTTATCTTTATAAATGTTTGTAGGCACCAACCTACTGGAGACACCAATATCCTTAACTAAGAACCAACTCAACAATATTTAGGCACCAACCTACTGGAGAAACCAATCTCCTCAACTAATCACCAACATGACAAGATGTAGGCACTAATATACTAAAGACACCAATCTCCTCCATAGAAAAACCAACTCAATAAGATATGTGTAGACACCAATCCAAGATCTTCATACATAAAGTAATTTTGACTTCACCTGCATGCTTAATTCCAGAAACAATCCTTCAAAACATAGCAAGCCTCATAGCATCATTCCCAGAATATAATCACTGACAACAAAATCCACTAATAGAAGCATCCACTAATGACAACATCCACTAATGTCAACATCCACTGACAACAACATCCAATAAAGACAACATCCACCGAACACAACATAAAAACTTCAAAACATTGCACATGACAACATCACATACCTTCATTCTGTCATAAAACACCTTGAGAACAAGAAAGACCTCGAGAAAATCCCTTAGACTTCTCTTGCACACCAGAAAGACACTCCATCACCTTTAGCACACCTCAAATCAATTTGGCACACCTCAGACTTGATCTCTTGCTCGATTTCTCTACAATTGTAAAAATAATTCTTGTATTTATAGTAATTATGTCCCCACTTTCAAGGTCAACCTATAAGGACTGGTTGAACCGACCTCAATTTTATGGTTGGGTTGTTGAACAAAAGAAATCATATCTCCTCATTCATATGGAGTTAGAAGGAATTCCATATACTATTGGAAATTTATAAGGATAACATTTCCAACCATATAAATGTTTATCCCATTTGATCTAGGTATGTAGGGTAAAATTTCCTTCAAAGATAGGGTATCCAAATTGATCATAAAAAATCCAAAAGTAATACTTTCAAGACTCTCAATATTGCAATCTTTATCTTGGAAATTTTTATGCTTGTAATATTTATCTTAGAAATATATATGCTCCCCCTTGTCTTTGACAAAAATGAAAACAACATTTCCAACATAAGTGAACTTGGGATCTTTGTCTGAAATTATTTCCTTGGGCACACCATGTAGCCTAACAGTTTCCTTCATGTAAATATATACAATGTTGGTTTCCTTGTGATTCATTTTCACCACAATAAATGTGTAGCCTTTAGTTGATGTTCAGATTGGTTGAGGTCCAAACAATAATCTCATGAGGATTAAAATTCCCCTTGGATTTTTATAGCGGTGGTACTCCTTAGTATTTTCTTAAATATTAATTTTGATATCTTCAAACCAAAGTATCAAAATGGGAGAATAATAAATTGAAAACCCCAATATTTATTTCTCAATGAAAATGTAAAATATTATGATTGAAAAATAGTATACATTCATAGAAAGGAATTCCTGAGAAGAGGACCAAGAATATTCACAGACTAAAATATAATAAATGCTAAATAACAATTACAGGAAAAATAATATGATTCTGACATCAATCACAGTATCAAAATTTTGATCACATTCATGAGAAGGAAAAATAAAGACCCATAATTGAGAGAACTCTAAAAGAGTTTTTCATTCAAAAAAAGAAAAAATATGATAGGAAAACTTTAATATTTTATGCTAAAAAATCAAAGTTCAAGATATCATTAAAGTTTAACCCCAAAATAGTTCTTTGGGATTATCAAAAAAATAATGATAGTCTGAAAATAGTTTGAAAATAAAATGAATTCATCCAAATGGACTAGGATTGGGCTCTTGTGGCACATAAAATTAATATGGAATAGGGATGAACCTAAAAAAAATACATAGAGAAGCGATCATAAAGCGGTTATGTTTTCTCAAGAACGACAAGACACAACTAAATGATTCCTGAATCGAGAAGAGAAAAAGAATAGGGAAGGATGTGACCAGTTTACTCACTGTGATGGATTTGTGTCTCTCTATTTTTTGATCTATGTTCCTTTTTTTATTCTCCTTTGATGTATTTACATGACTGTTAACAACCACTTCTACTTGATCTTCTTCTATTATTTTGATTAAAGCTTGATTTAACCAATTTTCAATGCAATCCCTCATAGGCGCAACAATTATATATTGCCTAAATTTAATGTCAAATAATGTTCTTTTGAGATCTCTAAAGTCAATTTAAATTTGGGGTAACATATCTTCAATATATTCATTGTTGTTAACATATTTAACTATCCAGCTTTCGACTTCTTTCTCTATGTACTTGGTCAAGCTGTTAAATTTTTCTACTAAAACGACCTTCAATATATTCAGATGTTATTCAATTTTTTCTCTTGTCATAAGCATATAATTTAAAATCAATTTCGGGTCTTGAAATTCTCCGGTAGTTCCTTCCAAGTATAAATCATTCAATTTCAAGTATAATCCCCCTTTTTTGACACTTAAAGTGTCACAATCAACCAATATTTCCTTTAAAGTATTTATGCTGTTAATCCAACAAGATTTTAATTGTTTAATACGAGTGGGGGAAAGTAGATATTCTTCCTTTATATTTAGTTCACTCATACCTTAATTGTTTAAAACAAATGTAATAAAAATCTCATTATAAAAACCCTCATCATTTTCGAGATCGTCCTGGAGGTATTGTCTTAAATTTGTAAGTATGGACCCCAAATAAACAAAGTTATTCGTCAATTAAGAATGGGAGACATTCTTTTATTTATGTTATCCCAAACATACCTTCTGAAAACACATAGTAGGCTTGATGTCCCTCTTAATTTTGAACTTGACTATGGTTTTCCATCAAAGTTCCTCCAAGGCCGAACAATGGCAATCGGGCTAGCGAATATGGGTGGTAGCATGGAGACATTATGAAGTTATTTAATTCAATTTTTCATCATTGCATTTTCATTTTCCATTTCATCACCAGAAAATTTTAGGGCTTCTCATTTAACCTCCTGGATACGTGCAATTCTAGAAGGTGTAACCTCGTTGATATCTAATTGTGAATTAGATTTTCCTTGGACCTTTTTATTTTTTGAATTTATTCTTTCAAAGATTAATTTATTTGAATCTTTGTCATACAGAGCATTGTGCACAATTAAAGATTATTCTTCAAAGAAAATTGGTTCCTATGTTTCCAATTCAACTGCAAATTCCCTACTTTCTTGAAGTATTTTATTTTCATCAATAAATTCTCTATCATCAATATTGGCATCCAAATCCATAGCCTCAAGAACAACTTTGTTTTCAGGTATGACCTCCTCTACTTCTTTCCGACTAGTTTTTCTTTTTCTTTTACTTGTTACAAGAAGTTTGTGAGGTCGTTCTATATCTCCCTTTAGATGGTTTTGAAATCTTCCGTCATTAGAATCATTGATCGAAAACTTATTTTGTTCTTGTGTTGTTGACTGATAATTTTACTTTTGTGGGTCACTTCTCTAAGATACATTAGGAGAATGAGTGCTCCTTTCGGTAATAACGCTCCCATGTTGCCTGTGTGGTTCATTGGTTATAATAAACATGTCAATATCTTCAATATGCAATGCCTCATGGTTTTTTTCTTCATCTTCCTTTTATACAAATAGAAAAGTGTTTGCATATGAAACACTGTAACCCACTTAAATCATATGTTTCATGAACAATTGATTTGGGTCAAAAACTTTGATTTTGTTTGTCTCCTTTAAATCAAATAGATCGAATTGTATTGCATATTCATCAATGTTTGCAACATTTTTCAATGCTATTTCACCAATTTTCCATGGTAGGGTAGTAAATTTATTTTTCCTTGTTTCATGGAAAACGTGAACCCGAAATCTGTACTATTTACAAAATTCAATCACAAATATCCTTTATAGTACATAATACGACAAGTAAAAAGGCCTTTCTCGAGAGAAATAAATCCTAGTGATGTTGTAATGGTCCATCAATTTGAAACTTCCTCTTTTGTCTAGAAATGTTTCTTCTTCCAAATAGATTATTGATGTATTGGATCCAAATACAAGTTTCTTAAAAGAAGAAAAAAACTAATTGTAGACTTCATAGAAATGATACATTGTCTTCTGCTTACATAAAGTAGGGTACCATATAAGAACTGGGTCAATTTTGCAATTTTCCTATTTAGCTTAATGCAATCCTTTAAAAACATGGCAGTATGTGATAGCAAAAATTGGGTATGAAGACATGTAGAACTTGATGTTCTTCTTAAAATTTGATAATTGGAAATATATTTCACCAAAAACGATTTTCACCCAGTCGAAGATTGCTTTCTCATGAACAGAAAAAAGTAGAATATAGAGAGATAAATGAGGAATAGTTGCAGTTGATTCTTTCCCGACTACCCTAACAAAGAGACATGCCATTTATCAGTAGCAGTATTTTAGTATACTAACTTGGATGGTTGATAAATATTCATGAATTATTGTAGGGCCTTCAATATATTGTTGCAAGAGATCCCACCCACCATTCTTGTCCTTCAAGAAATATTTGTCTTTGTCACCTTTAAAATTCATCATTGGCTCTGGTATCCTGAACATTTTCTTGAAAGTTGAAGGTGACAGAGAAATTGGGGATTCTCCTTGTAGTTGAATAATTCTCTACTTGTCGAATTTATATATACACCACATCACTATCTCTTTAGCATAAAAAACCTCTAGAATGCAAACAAATTTGAAAATTATTGATGTCCAAATATCATTGGAAATTCTCTCTACCAGTGACAATGTAGAGTAATATTTGTATGCCTTGGACTAGCGAATTTTTTTATCTTCTGGTCTGAATATATTGAGGGTATCTCTGCCAATATTTCCTTTCTTATGGACATCATGATTAATGGATTTGGAAGATTATGTATAGTATTTTGGAATGTTAATAACAAATCCAAAAACCCTTTACCATAATATACCTCAATACTCTTCTTTCTAAGAAATATTGATATGAATTAAATTTGAATTAATGGAAAATTGTCTCGAGAAGGTTGACATTAATAACAACCTTTTATGATTTTAACTATTTTTTATTTTCCGTAATATTTACATTAAATGAACCTTGAGGCGATTGATAAAAAATAAATGTATTACTACAGGAGGTGGAGAATCGGATGTAAGCAGGAGTATGAGCACAAACCCATGGACCCGGGACAAGAAAATTCAAAAATTTACTAAGTATGACACTTGGATCAATCAGATGGACAAGAGAAATTTGTTTTGAAGAATTATTATATGAATGACGAACCCATGGTGAAGTATTGAAAAATAGGCTAAGTATCATGATGTGGATAGAAGGATGGAAAAGTCTTGGTTAGAATAACGTAGGTCGGACAAATGAACTAAACCCGTGGTGAAACATTAGAAAACATTCTAAGTATGGTACAAAATGAGGATCATTGGGCATGGTGGTGCATTTTGGAAATGACAGAGCTTTGTAATTGAATGAGAGCATGTGTTGAACCCATGAGAGACTTGAAATAATCTAAGTGTTGGTGGAAAATGGATACAAAAAAATGTGATGGGTGAATTTTGGAAGAGGCGAAACTTTGTACAATGACTCATGAACCTGTGACAAAATGAAAAAAATTCTAAGTGTAGGAAAAATATGAAAGAAAATTTATGATAGAATTAACACACTTTTGAATCAACACCTTTGTAATCTTATCCACCACTAGCATTATGGAATCATGCTACCTTGTTGTTCTTGTAAACTTGGTGATAAAATATATCGTAACTACCTCCCATTTCCATTAAAAAATGGCCGCAACAATCATGTTGGATGCCTTTGTTCAGTATTCACTTTCTAACATTCCATGCACTTGGATAAGTGATTATAAACATATTTCTTCATCCTAAGTTATAAATAATAGCTTCTTACTACTACAATTGTCTTCTACTATATTGGATGGCCATCATAGGGTACATTGTGCATTTCTTTCAGTACCATATTTCTCAAATCCTGAGTGTTATGAACATAAACCTTATCCCTTAACAAAAGAATTCCAAGATCTTATATCATGTACTCTTTGAACCTTAGTGGTAAATTTTCCTACTACAATCCTTTTGTAACTTGTGCATAATTTAGATATGATGCTACAACTTCCAAAATTTTTCCTTTTAAATTTAAACAGTGCATGCTAATAGTTGCAACATGCATTTCATGCACCCTTCTGCTGAGTGCATCCACTAATTTATTATCTTTTCCCTTGATGTTTTGATGTCAAAGTCATATTCACTATGAAATTATATCCATATAGTCTATATAGAATTTATCATTGGCTGCTCATACAAGTGTTTCAGATCAATATGATCTATCTTTAGCTCGAACTTTCTTCCCAAGATATAATTCCTCCACATTTTTGAGGCATGAACTATGGATTCCAGATTCAAGTCACATGTAGCATAATTTATTTCATTATCCTTAAGCTTCATTGAATCAAAACATATGACATGCCCATTTTGCGTAAGGATTCCACCAATCCCTTCCTTGCATGCATCTACGCACAAAACAAAATTTTTATCTAGATAAACCACCTTTAAAATAGGTGCACTAGTCAACAATTCCTTTAATTTTTGGAAACTCTCCTCACACTTGGCATTCCATTCAAACTTTGTTCCCTTCTTTTGAAATGAAGTGATAATATGTGTTCCCTTAGAGAAACTTTCAATTAATCTCCTATAATATCCAACCAACCTCATAAAGGATCTCACTTTTGTAACATTCTTTGGCATTAGCCAACTTTTGATTACTTCAATCTTTCGAGGGTCCACCTCTATGCCCTCCTCTCAGATGATGTGACCCAAATAATGGATTTTCATTTTATATAAATTTCACTTTCTTAACATGGAATACAATTTATTCTCTCTCAACACCTGTAGCACCATCCTTAAATGTTTCACATGCTCCTCTATCATGTACTAGATAAGAATATCATCCAAGAAAACAATAATGATTTTTTCTAGGTAACCTATCAACACACCATTCATTAGACACATAAAAGTAGTTGGTTCGTTTTCTAGGCCAAATGGCACCACCACAAACTCATAGTGGCCATAACTTATCCTAAATGGTGTCTTTCTAGTGTCTTCTTCTCTATTTCTCACCTAATGATAACTTGACCTCAGGTTAGTCTTGAAAAATATCCTTGCTCCCTTTAGTTGATGAAAAGGATCATCGATATATGGTATAGGGTACCTGTTCTTTACCGTAACCTTATTCATTTGTCTGAAGTCAATATAGAACCTAAAAGCTCCATCATTTTTCTTCACAAAAATCCTTGGGGAGTCTGCAAATATTTTATCTTCAGTGTGCTCATTGTTTGGGATTGGGTGTAACATGATACAAAACAAATAAACATAATTAAATATAATCAAAGAGGAATAAATTTCAAAGATAATAGCTGGTGTCTAAAGACATTATTATAGCATTGAAGTAGAGGGAAGTGTGATTATAGCATCACAATGCATGTTGAACATCTTCACACATGTTCACTTCACATCATGTACATTAATAATTACCCATGGAGTATACTATTTATAACTTCAATATCTAACCAACTTCCTTAGAACTAGTAAGATATTGTCCACATACAACCATTGGTGGTTAGAGTTGTCTCCATCAAATCTACATTGTCTAGTCGAATCGATAAAAATACTCGACCCAATCATCTATGCATCCAACTCGTAGTTGACTTCTCTATTGGTATATCCACCAACCAATTGTCATTGATTGTTTGTCAACTATCTAACTAACAATTTTTTCGAATGCTCGACCGCCTGATGTAGATATCTAGTCAAATTCTTGACCAACTATTTCTAGATGTTGGTCGATCGCCCACTTGACCGATTCTAGGAGAAGTGTGATGAACCATCAGAACCTAAGGATTCAACACCCCCCATCAAAACACAACACTGGATATTTAGGAGATGTGTAGTAGCCATATTATTTAACATCCATTGATTCTACTAACATAACAGTAAAGTTCAATAATTGCTCTATATTGAGCAAATTAGTAAAATTCTAAAATTCCTTTAATTGAGCACATTTGCATATAGATTTATCCACAAATAATAAAAAATTTATAGAAAAATAAAACAATACACAATTTTAAATACCTGGGTCTGATGCTAACCCTCTATTTGTTCGCTTGCCTTGTTGACCGCTGCTGCACTATGTAAACACTGCCCAAACCTACTATCCTCCCTGCCAACTAGGACAACTACCTAGCTCTAGGATATCATATGGATATCCTGGCCCCT
>JASDQU010012828.1:63073-81599 GCA_032191745.1 Picea mariana
GTTCCCAATATCCAAGATGCTCCTCAAACCAAAAGATATGCCATAAACCATGTACCATGAGATGTGCCTCAACCATATACCTTATCACTCATGATATGTCTCAATCATGCCATACACCATGTACCATAAAATATGTCAAGATGTGTCTCAACATGTACCACCATCACCAAGACATGCCTCAAACATGTTTCGACATCATAAAGATGTTCCTCTAAAAAAGATCCATAACAACTATACACAATGTACCAAGGATATACCTCAAGCATGTATGCACCTCAATCATATGCATCAATGTATCAAAAGGTCTCCAAGACATGCCTTAAGAATGTGCCAAACCATCCATGATACAAGCCTCAATAACACATAAAAACCATACCTTTACTTATTAAGAAGACCCGGTGCATATCATCATATACCTGGAGCACATCATCTTTAGCAATAACAAGACAACATCTTCATTTAGTTTTACCATAGGCTCATTGGAAAAAAACCTTCATCATGTAGGGCCTCGCAGGACAAGTGTCATACAACCCACGGGGGTGCCTCACATGACACTTGTATTATGACTCACAGAGGTAAGCTAAATTAGGGTTTTCTTGGAAGAACCCCTCACACACCCGCAATACTGAAACTTTCTCCTCCACACTCCTTCACTGCCTTAGATTCGTCGTCTCAGATTCACCAATAGATCACTTGCTCACTTAGAAGATATTCAATAAATGTGTATGTGTAAATATACTAGTGAGAGGCTCCTGGAGGTGTATTTATACTTTTTCAAAGTGAATTCTTTTCTCAACTTTAGGGTAGACCTATACTTTCTTGTTAAATTTTTTTTACCCTTAATTAATAACTTGTAACTTCTTGTTGCAACCATTTAGGGACTTCTTAACCATTCTTCGATGCTTCCAATTTCAAGAGGGCATATCTCTTCAACTGTGATGAACTATGTGGCGTACCACCTACTGTTGGAAATGGAATGATGAGGACTATCCATCTATGAGTGTGTTACCCACATTTTCATTGTCCTTCATCCTAATTTTACTCAAAAACTTCAGGCTTCATGACCACACCTTTGGGGATTCTCAACCACTTAACCACTTAGCCATATTTCTAGGGATTATTGTAGACTTATTCAAAGCACCTTCCTATGAGGGCCATGCTTAAACCTATGCCATAAGTTTACCATTTTGGATACTTCTCCAAATACACCCATCACTTCTAGATTCTTCCAAATTTTCCTTCCAAAATTGCTTCAGGGATTCTTCTAAGGTTAACCAGGGTTGACATCAATGACAACCAAATATCCAAAAAATACTTTTTTCTTTATTTAACCATTTAAAAATCATTCATTAGTTGAGAAATAGTAAACTCAAATCCCAATTCATAGAGTTTAACATGGAAACCCAATCCGGAGAAAACCATAAAACTTATCTTTATAAATTTTTGTAGGCACCAACCTACTGGAGACACCAATATCCTTAACTGAGAACCAAATCAACAATATTTATGCACCAACCTACTGGAGAAACCAATCTCCTTAACTAATCACCAACACGACAAGATGTAGGCACTAATCTACTAAAGACACCAATCTCCTCCATAGAAAAACCAACTCAATAAGATATGTGTAGACACCAATCCAAGATCTTCATACATAAAGTAATTTTGACTTCACCTGCATGCTTCATTCCAGAAACAATCCTTCAAAACCTAGCAAGCCTCATAGCATCATTCCAAGAATATAATCACTGACAACAAAATCCACTGATAGAAGCATCCACTAACGACAACATCCACTAATGTCAACATCCACTGACAACAACATCCACCGAACACAACATAAAAACTTAAAAACATTGCACATGACAACATCACATACCTTCATTTTGTCATAACACACCTTGAGAACAAGAAAGACCTCGAGAAAATCCCTTAGACTTCTCTTGCACACCAGAAAGACACTCCATCACCTTTAGCACACCTCAAATCACTTTGGCACACCTCATACTTGATCTCTTGCTCGATTTCTCTACAATTGTAAAAATAATTCTTGTATTTATAGTAATTATGTCCCCACTTTCAAGGTCAACCTATAAATACTGGTTGAACCGACCTCAATTTTATGGCTGGGTTGTCGAACAAAATAAATCATATCTCCTCATTCATATGGAGTTAGAAGAAATTCCATATACTGTTGGAAATGTATAAGGATAATATTTCCAACCATACAAATGTTTATCCCGTTTGATCTAGGTATGTAAGGTAAAATTTCCTTCAAAGATAGGGTATCCAAATTGATCATAAAAAAACCAAAAGTAATACTTTCAAGAATCTCAATCTTGTAATCTTTATCTTGGAAATTTTTATGCTTGTGATATTTATCTTAGAAATATATATGCTCCCCCTTGTCTTTGACAAAAATGAAAACAACATTTCCAACATAAGTGAACTTGGGATCTTTGTCTGAAATTATTTCCTTGGGCACACCATGTAGCCTAACAATTTCCTTCATGTAAATATATACAATGTTGGTTGCCTTGTGATTCATTTTCGCCACAATAAATGTGTATCCTTTAGTTGATGTTCAGATTGATTGAGGTCCAAACAATAATCTCCTGAGGATTAAAATTACCCTTGCATTTTTATAGAGGTGGTACTCCTTAGTATTTTCTTAAATATTAATCTTGATATCTTCAAACCAAAGTATCAAAATGGGAGAATAATAAATTGCAAACCCCAATATTTATTTCTCAATGAAAATGTAAAATATTACGATTGAAAAATAGTATACATTCATAGAAAGGAATTCCAGAGAAGAGGACCAAGAATATTCACAGACTAAAATATAATAAATGCATAAATATTATACAGAAATAAATAGCAATTACAAGAAAAATAATATGATTCTGACATCAATCATAGTATCAAAATTTTGATCACATTCATGAGAAGGAAAAATAAAGACCCATAATTGAGAGAACTCTAAAAGAGTTTTTCATTCAAAAAAAGAAAAAATATGATAGGAAAACTTTAATATTTTATGCTAAAAAATCAAAGTTCAAGATATCATTAAAGTTTAACCCCAAAATAGTTCTTTGGGATTATCAAAAAAATAATGATAGTCTGAAAATAGTTTGAAAATAAAATGAATTCATCCAAATGGACTAGGATTGGGCTCTTGTGGCACATAAAATTAATATGGAATAGGGATGAACCTAAAAAAAATACATAGAGAAGCGATCATAAAGCGGTTATGTTTTCTCAAGAACGACAAGACACAACTAAATGATTCCTGAATCGAGAAGAGAAAAAGAATAGGGAAGGATGTGACCAGTTTACTCACTGTGATGGATTTGTGTCTCTCTATTTTTTGATCTATGTTCCTTTTTTTATTCTCCTTTGATGTATTTACATGACTGTTACCAACCACTTCTACTTGATCTTCTTCTATTATTTTTATTAAAGCTTGATTTAACCAATTTTCAATGCAATCCCTCATAGGCGCAACAATTATATATTGCCTGAATTTAATGTCAAATAATGTTCTTTTGAGATCTCTAAAGTCAATTTAAATTTGGGGTAACATATCTTCAATATATTCATTGTTGTTAACATAGTTAACTATCCAGCTTTCGACTTCTTTCTCTATGTACTTGGTCAAGCTGTTAAATTTTTCTACTAAAACGACCTTCAATATATTCAGATGTTATTCAATTTTTTCTCTTGTCATAATCATATAATTTAAAATCAATTTCAGGTCTTGAAATTCTCCGGTAGTTCCTTCCAAGTATGAATCATTCAATTTCAAGTATAATCCCCCTTTTTTGACACTTAAAGTGTCACAATCAACCAATATTTCCTTTAAAGTATTTATGCTCTTAATCCAACAAGATTTTAATTGTTTTATACAAGTGGGGGAAAGTAGATATTCTTCCTTTATTTTTAGTTCACTCATACCTTAAATGTTTAAAACAAATGTAATAAAAATCTCATTATAAAAACCCTCATCATTTTCGAGATCGTCCTGGAGGTATTGTCTTAAATTTGTAAGTATGGACCCCAAATAAACAAAGTTATTCATCAATTAAGAATGGGAGACATCCTTTTATTTATGTTATCCCAAACATACCTTCTGAAAACACAGAGTAGGCTTGATGTCCCTCTTAATTTTGAACTTGACTATGGTTTTCCATCAAAGTTCCTCCAAGGCCGAACAGTGGCAATCGGGCTAGCGAATATGGGTGGCAGCATGGAGACATTATGAAGTTATTTAATTCAATTTTTCATCATTGCATTTTCATTTTCCATTTCATCACCAGAAAATTTTAGGGCTTCTCATTTAACCTCTTGGATACGTGCAATTCTAGAAGGTGGAACCTCATTGATATCTAATTGTGAATTATATTTTCCTTGGGCCTTTTTATTTTTTGAATTTATTCTTTCAAAGATTAATTTATTTGAATCTTTGTCATACAGAGCATTATGCACAATCAAAGATTATTCTTCAAAGAAAATTGGTTCCTATGTTTCCAATTCAACTGCAAATTCCCTACTTTCTTGAAGTATTTTATTTTCATCAATAAATTCTCTATCATCAATATTGGCATCCAAATCCATATCCTCAAGAACAACTTTGTTTTCAGGTATGACCTCCTCTACTTCTTTTCGACTAGTTTTTATTTTTCTTTTACTTGTTACAAGAAGTTTGTGAGGTCGTTCTATATCTCCCTTCAGATGGTTTTGATATCTTCCGTCATTAGAATCATTGACTGAAAACTTATTTTGTTCTTGTGTTGTTGATTGATAATTTTATTTTTGTGGGTCACTTCTCTAAGATACATTAGGAGAATGAGTGCTCCTTTCGGTAATAACGCTCCCATGTTTCCTGTGTGGTTCATTGGTTATAATAAACGTGTCAATATCTTCAATATGCAATGCCTCATGGTTTTTTTCTTCATCTTCCTTTTATACAAATAGAAAAGTGTTTGCATATGAAACACTGTAACCCACTTAAATCATATGTTTCATGAACAATTGATTTGGGTCAAAAATTTTAATTTTTTTTGTCTCCTTTAAATCAAATAGATCGAATTGTATTGCATATTCATCAATGTTTGCAGCATTTTTCAATGCTATTTCACCAATTTTCCATGGTAGGGTAGTAAATTTATTTTTCATTGTTTCATGGAAAATGTGAACCCGAAATCTGTACTATTTACAAAATTCAATCACAAATATCCTTTCTGGTACATAATACGACAAGTAAAAAGGCCTTTCTCGAGAGAAATAAATCTTGGTGATGTTGTAATGGTCCATCAATTTGAAACTTCCTCTTTTGTCTATAAATGTTGCTTCTTCCAAATAGATTATTGATGTATTGGATCCAAATACAAGTTTCTTAAAAGAAGAAAAAAACTAATTGTAGACTTCATAGAAATGATATATTGTCTTCTGCTTACATAAAGTAGGGTACCATATAAGAACTAGGTCAATTTTGCAATTTTCCTATTTAGCTTAATGCAATCCTTTAAAAACATGGCAGTATGTGATAGAAAAAATTGGGTACGAAGACATGCAGAACTTGAAGTTCTTCTTAAAATTTGATAATTGGAAATATATTTCACCAAAAACGATTTTCACCTAGTCGAAGACTGGTTTCTCATGAATAGAAAAATGTAGAATATAGAGAGATAAATGAGGAATAGTTGCAGTTGATTCTTTCCCAGCTACCCTAACAAAGAGACATGCCATTTATCGGTAGCATTATTTTAGTAGACTAACTTGGATGGTTGATAAATATTCATGAATTATTGTAGGGCCTTCAATATATTGTTGCAAGAGATCCCACCCACCATTCTTATCCTTCAAGAAATATTTGTCTTTGTCACCTTTAAAATTCATCATTGGCTCTGGTATCCTGAACATTTTCTTGAAAGTTGAAGGTGACAGAGAAATTGGGGATTCTCCTTGTAGTTGAATAATCCTCTACTTGTCGAATTTATATATACACCACATCACTATCTCTTTAGCATCAAAAACCTCTAGAATGCAAACAAATTTGAAAATTATTGATGTCCAAATATCATTGGAAATTCTCTCTACCGGCGACAATGTAAAGTAATATTTGTATGCCTTGGATTAGTGAATTTTTTTATCTTCTGGTCCGAATATATTGAGGGTATCTCTGCCAATCTTTCCTTTCTTATGGAAATCATGATTAATGGATTTGGAAGATTATGTATAGTATTTTGGAACGTTAATAACAAATCCAAAAACCCTTTACCATAATATACCTCAATACTCTTCTTTCGAAGAAATACTGATATGAATTAAATTTGAATTAATGGAAAATTGTCTCGAGAAGGTTGACATTTATAACAACCTTTTATGATTTTAACTATTTTTTATTTTCCGTAATATTTACATTAAATGAACCTTGAGGCGATTGATAAAAAATAAATGTATTACTATAGGAGGTGGAGAATCGGATGTAAGTAGGAGTATGAGCACAAACCCGTGGACCCGGGACAAGAAACTTCAAAAATTTACTAAGTATGAGACTTGGATCAATCAGATGGACAAGAGAAATTTGTTTTGAAGAATTATTATATGAATGACGAACCCATGGTGAAGTATTGAAAAATAGGCTAAGTATCATGATGTGGATAGAAGGATGGAAAATTCTTGGTTAGAATAACGTAAGTCGGAAAAATGAACTAAACCCGTGGTGAAACATTAGAAAACATTCTAAGTATGGTACAAAATGAGGATCACTGAGCATGGTGGTGCATTTTGGAAATGACGGAGATTTGTAATTGAATGAGAGCATGTGTTGAACCCATGAGAGACTTGAAATAATCTAAGTGTTGGTGGAAAATGGATACAACAAAATGTGATGGGTGAATTTTGGAAGAGGCTAAACTTTGTACAATGACTCATGAACCTGTGACAAAATGAAAAAAATTCCAAGTGTAGGAAAAATACAAAAGAAAATTTATGATAGAATTAACACACTTTTGAATCAACACCTTTGTAATCTTATCCACCACTAGCATTATGGAATCATGCTACCTTGTTGTTCTTGGAAACTTTGTGATAAAATTTATCGTAACTACCTCCCATTTCCATTAAAAAATGGCTGCAACAATCATGTTGGATGCCTTTGTTCAGTATTCACTTTCTAACATTCCATGCACTTGGATAAGTGATTATAAACATATTTCTTAATACTAAGTTATAAATAATTGCTTCTTACTACTACAATTGTCTTCTAGTATATTGGATGGCCATCATATGGTACATTGTGCATTTCTTTCAGTACCATATTTCTCAAATCCTGAGTGTTATGAACATAAACCTTGTCCCTGAACAAAAGAATTCCAAGATCTTCTATCATGTACTCTTTGAACCTTAGTGGTACATTTTCCTGCTACAATCCTTTTGTAACTTGTGCATATTGTAGATATGATGCTACAACTTCCAAAATTTTTCCTTTTAAATTTGAACAGTGCATGCTAATAGTTGCAACATGCATTTCATGCACCCTTCTACTGAGTGCATCCACTAATTTATTATCTTTTCCCTTGATGTTTTGATGTCAAAGTCATATTCACTAAGAAATTCTATCCATATAGTCTATATAGAATTTATCATTGGCTGCTCATACAAGTGTTTCAGATCAATATGATCTATCTTTAGCTCGAACTTTCTTCCCAAGATATAATTCCTCCACATTTTTGAGGCATGAACTATGGATTCTAGATTCAAGTCATGTGTAGCATAATTTCTTTCATTCTCCTTAAGCTTCATTGAATCAAAACATATGACATGCCCATTTTGCGTAAGGATTCCACCAATCCCTTCCTTGCATGCATCTACGCACAAAACAAAATTTTTATCTAGATAAACCACCTTTAAAATAGGTGCACTAGTCAACAATTCCTTTAATTTTTGGAAACTCTCCTCACACTTGGCATTCCATTCAAACTTTGTTCCCTTCTTTTGCAATGAAGTGATAATATGTGTTCCCTTAGAGAAACTTTCAATTAATCTCCTATAATATCCAGCTAACCTCATAAAGGATCTCACTTTTGTAATATTCTTTGGCATTGGCCAACTTTTGATTACTTCAATCTTTCAAGGGTCCACCTCTATGCCCTCCTCTCAGACAATGTGACCCAAATAATGGATTTTCATTTTATATAAATTTCACTTTCTTAACATGGAATACAATTTTTTCTCTCTCAACACCTGTAGCGCCATCCTCAAATGTTTCACATGCTCCTCTATCATGTACTAGATAAGAATATCATCCAAGAAAACGATAATGATTTTTTCTAGGTAACCTATCAACACTCCATTCATTAGACACATAAAAGTAGTTGGTTCATTTTCTAGGCCAAATGGCACCACCACAAACTCATAGTGGCCATAACTTATCCTAAATGGTGTCTTTCTAGTGTCTTCTTCTCTATTTCTCACCTAATGATAACTTGACCTCAGGTCAATCTTGAAAAATATCCTTGCTCCCTTTAGTTGATGAAAAGGATCATCGATATATGGTATAGGGTACCTGTTCTTTACCGTAACCTTATTCAATTGTCTGAAGTCAATATAGAACCTAAAAGTTCCATCATTTTTCTTCACAAAAAGCCTTGGGGAATCTACAAATATTTTATCTTCGGTGTGCTCATTGTTTGGGATTGGGTGTAACATGATACAAAACAAATAAACCGAATTAAAGATAATCAAAGAGGAATAAATTTCAAAGATAATAGGTGGTGTCTAAAGACATTGTTATAGCACTTAAGTAGAGGGAAGTGTGATTATAACATCACAATGCATGTTGAACATCTTCACACATGTTCACTTCACATCATGTACATTAATAATTACCCATGGAGTATACTATTTATAACTTCAATATCTAACCAACTTCCTTAGATCTGGTAAGATCTTGTCCACATACAACCATTGGTGGTTAGAGTTGTCTCCATCAAATCTACATTGTCTAGTCGAATCGATAAAAATAATCGACCCAATCATCTATGCATCCAACTCGTAGTCGACTTCTCTATTGGTATATCCACCAACCAATTGTCATTGATTGTTGGTCAACTGTCTAACTAACAATTTTTTCGAATGCTCGACCGCCTGATGTAGATATCTAGTCAAATGCTTGATCGATTATTTCTAGATGTTGGTCGATCACCCGATTGAACGATTCTAGGAGAAGTGTGATGAACCATCAAAACCTGAGGATTCAACACCCCCCATCAAAACACACCACTGGATATTTAGGAGATGAAATTAAGTTAGTAGGACACCCCCAATAATTGAATCTTCCTAAAGCCTAATCATTGAATGGATCTTGATAAACTTAGATTTAGATAACTATTTAGTAAAATTATCAATGATCTGATCATATGTTCTAGAATAGACAAGAGAGACAACATTCTCGTGAACCAAATGTTGAAAATACTGAGAGGGGGTGTGAACCAGTGTCTGAAACTTTGACTTATTTTCACACTCTCATTGATTGATTGAAATGACTAAATAATATATATTCATCTCAATTAATAATTCATAAAAAGGTATAACACAAACCATATGAAGTAGATAAAATATCTTTCTTTTATTTATTTAACTTGAATGAATACAAATAAAATCAGTCTTTTAATATCTTCAACTTCAACTGAATATGAGAGATCCAACTCTCTGATACAAGATCCAACTTGTAGTTCTCAGATCCAACTGAGAAATGAAGAATCCAACCCTCATAACAAAAACCATCTTGTTGATCTCAGATTCAACTGAGATGTGAGGATCCAACCCTTATAACAAGACTCATATTGTAAACATGCACCAACCTAATAGAATGAACTTCCATCCAATCCATTATATATATAAAATCCATGAAGACACCCTTCTTTCACAATACCTTTCTATTTATATAATATTCCAAAGGCATGACATTGAACCATTGTGTCTTTTAATAATGAACCATTTCACCCTTTCATTTAATTAATTCTAAGTATTTTGTCATTAAGCCTTTTATTTATTTATTCATAATTCTCATGATTTAAATTTTATTTAATCATGACTATGTATCGGTTCACTAGTCTACAGATCTTGAATTGTTGTGAATTTGAGTCTTAATAAATAGGTTCTCTCTTCAATCTAAAATTCCTATGACTATGGGCTCAAAACCCCAGTCTTATCCATTTCAAGTGTTGTTATGTTTATCACTTTTATTATTTTTCCCCTATTCTTCTACATGGGATCATATTCAAACATCTGAGGGATTTATTTACTTCTAGTACCTTTAGATTATTTTCCTTATCACGTGACCGGTGCTAGAACGAGATTCTCTGGTACTTCATCCTTCAGGATTTCCATCCTTTGCAATATTTCAAACCTCTCAAAGTAAATTTCATCGAAGTGCGTATACTATATTCACTAGATCGAGCATTCAACATTTAATCTTCCATGGATGGATGATCCTAGATTATCTAGAGGCTTCAAAAAAAATCGACAATCATGACTTAATCATGAGTTGAGACGAACGGTTCTCGTTCACTCCGGGACTTCGAACTTTGCAGTCTGTTGAGGGGTCCTAAATCCCTTTAACTCAACAGCAGTAACCAAACCCGCCAATGAGGCCCAATTAGACTCTACAGTGTTTGATAGTGGAATGGTTCTCTAGATATTTCGATCTGTCCAAATAATCGATGGGGTTTACGTAGTGATTGGCAGGATATCTTCTTATGAAAAATCCTCCTTCTGTTTAAACATTCTCTTTTGTATTTTCTTTTATTAGGTGGGTCTGCTAAAATATGTGTGTCGGTATAAACCAGTTGGGTAAAAGGGGGAAATATTAACTACTAAAGAAGGATAAGCTTGGGATAACCCTCGTGCTCCAGCATGCAGACAAAGATTTTCATACCTACAACAAGCCTAGTACTAATACATCAACTTGATGGTATTTCAATTATTGATTGAGATACAATTATTGATATAAAACATACATGCAATAAAATGATGGAAAGAAAATTAGTTTCCTTAGCTCTAATCACTAATCAACATTAACACAACAATTTGCTTTCTATCATTAGAGATAAGAACTATAAAAATATTGAATCATCTAACTTATCAATAGATTCAGAAACCCATACTCATTACAACATCCATTCATGAGATAAAGTCAGAAGTAATTCCTTCTTATGATCCAATCACACACGCCTTTGATGTAAAAACATAAATTTGTCTCCAGTCCTAAACATGACTTCTCAATTAAGGTAGTTCCGAAATAGTTCTTTACAATTCCAAAAATGAGGGTCTTTGCCAAAACGATCGATGTTTTCTAAAAGGTCGAACCTCTTATTTATAAAAACTTATTAACTAAAAATAACTATCAAAGTGAAAGCTAAGTAAAAAAAAACACTGCCAGATGGCGTTTCCATCTCTCGATATTCTAAGAGTCATCAAATGGTTTTACTTAAGTGGATGAATCTTCTCATACTCTTACCATTTGACGAAGAGTTCCTCGCATGTGTTGGCATATGGGAAATTGGAATCTGTGTTGGTCCATCGGGGCCGAAAGGATCTCCTTTGTCTCCACTACTTGTGCTCGATACTTGACTACTTTAACACTTAATTGTTGTAATATTGTTTGAGCCTTGATCAGGTGTTCCATGAACTGTTGTACTTGACCTAGTGCCATATTTTCCACCTTTTCTATCTCTATAGTCCATGATGAGTCTTTTTCTGTATGTTGTTTAACTATGTCATACAAGTCGACAAAGTCGTTAGGTGAGCCGAATTATGGGAGATCGATGTCTCTCATCGCCCAATTGATCTTGGTCCAGTTCCTTTTGCAATTGGCCCATTTCTCTTAAATCTCCCACTGAGGTTCTTGGTCCATATTCACCTAGTCTTCTACTGACTTCCTTATACGATCGATGTTGCTTTCCCTTAGCACCTGAATTCCATGCTCTTCGGTGTCTTGGCCCTTTTGAACTGTGCTGATGTAATCAATTCTTTCAACCACTTGGTGGGCATTCTCACACCATATTTCCATGTGTTTGCAAGTCCCTAGTGCCATAGGGTTGTCTTCTTGGAATTCGGCTATCTCTGCAGTGAAAAGGTGCCACTCTATCATGAATTTGTTGTAGGCATCTTGAAATTTGCTTCTCAAAAATACTTTTCCCTGTGTGGAGTCCTGATAGTATTTCCCCAAATGGAATAGATGCTCCAACTCCTTTAGTGCAGTGACCAACTCCTCTTCATATTTCCTTTCTCTATTGAGGGTGGCATATGTGATTTCCATCCCTGTGCCGATAAGCTCGGATGTCTTGGCATGATCTCTATTGATCAATTTCTCCTGTATGGTAATGAGGATGGAACTGTCCAAAGTAATCCTCTTTTTCTTGGTGGTTCTCTTCATGATGGATTTCCTCTTTTGGTCATAGTATATTTCTTGTATATCGATGACCTCATCCACAGGTTCGGGGATTTTTTTCTCTCCCCAAGTAAGAGTGTTTCCCAGGATCCCAATGGTGTATATATGTTCAAGACTGGGTTCCTGAACCTCTTCTCTATGTCCCACTAGCTCGGCCTTTAGTTGTTTCTCATCGGGTGGTAAAGTACTATCCAAAATTGAGGAATCAAGGGCAAGTTCAGTACTTTTTTGGTAATCAACTGTTGAGATGTCAATTTTCTGTTGTGGAATTTCTTCCCCTTGTTGGTCCAATCCTATATCATCCCTCAAGCTCTCTATTGTGGTTCCCAATATGTCGAGTGGCTCAGCATCCAAGGCACTTTCTACCTCATGCTTGTAATGCAAACGACTCTAACTTGGAGCATCAGGACCCAAGGTTGATTCTTTCTTAGGTTCATTCTACTCTGTGGTTTGCATCGGACTGATCCGGGACACCTCCAAAATCTCCTCATCATTATAGATGGTAATTAAATCAAACAAGGGATTTGGCATACTTTTCCTTCCTAATGTCTTCGCTATCTCGAGTCGAGTCGAATCTTCCCCTAGTGATTCAACCTCTAGTGATGGGGCTTTAGGTTTTTATGACTCAGTGGTTTCTTCAATCTATACCAGCTCTGGGAAACTTAGTTCTCCTCAGCTTTCAACTTGGTCATCGGCCGAGATCCTCATCATTTATATCAGGTCGAGGTCATTTTACAACTGATCGATGATACTTTGCGCCCCTTGTATTAAGAGTAATACCCTTCTTTGTGCCTCTGTTGTCTCTTCCGCTCTGATTTCTTCCCTGGCCATGAGGGACTCTTATTACACATTATTTTGGTTACCCCAGTGATCCTTTTACATCATGTGTTCATGTTCCCAAAAGAGCCTTTATTCATGAGAAAAACGACTGGATTTCTCTTCTACAAAACCCTATTAAACAATATCGTCGTAGGCTACACTATACATAGGGTGTGGCAATGCCTGATCACCACCCTCTTCCTTGAAATTGGTTTGCGACATCATCGTAGGTTTTCCTATAGCTAGGTTGTGGCAATGTTGAAAGACTAAGAAAAGGTCGAGGTTCATGAAATTTCTGGAATGGAATCTTCTAGAAGGTGAAGTGGCATCCATATGATTGGGATCCTACTCGCTTCTCTGATTTGGTGGGATCATCATAATCTCTTTAATCATCTCTCTTTCCCATATATATAAGAAGGAATTTCTCATGGAAAAGGTTAAGCAAGGAATTAAGATTAATGAAGGTTGGATAGGCTAAGAATTGTGTAAGGAATTCTACTTGAGTTGATGCTTGAGGAATTCATTCTAGTTCACCAAGTTATTGAGGATATTCTTCATACAAGTTTGGAGCAAGTGTGTGTGTTGGAGAAAAGGACCACTGAAAGGGGACCTTGCAACATCAAGGTTGTTCGGTTGTATCTTCCACTTTTACTTAATAGAATATAGTGGTATGTTTCTTTCCCTTAAAATCATTCTCATTTTATTGCATGATTCCTTGATCACATGCATAAGTTTTCATTGAGTATAATATTGTTTCTTTCACTTTGGTTAGTTTCTGTTCCCTTTCAAATCTAATATCACAAGAGAACTGGAGTGGAACGAGGACAACAAAGATACAAGTGAGTGATATTTAAATGGTATGTCACTCATCTCTTGTCTGATAGTAAATTCAATGATTAGAGATTAGGGAAAGCGTCATGTCCTATCTTGTATTGTTCTAGATCTAGGTGGATCTAGGGAGATCATTTTATGTCTACATTTACCAATAAATCCAATAAAAAATTTGGTGAATCCACTGGGGGTACGACTTTTTTTTTGTTTTTTTTGTCCATTTGCATTTAGCCTACCTCCTTTTGTGTTAATCCAGTCTTTGAGTTTGTGGGTGATCCATCTGGACTCCCTGGGTATGAAAGTTCATTTAGATTCTTTGTCCTTTGTCCATTTTTTCCTTATTTACATAGATCGCCACACTATATCTCATATATAGCCTGCAACGTTCCTTGATAGCCGCATCCTACCTATTTAATTCAGTGCCAAATCACCTCATTCTGTCTCATAGCTAGCCTGCGACGACCTCTTCTCGCCGCACTGTCCCTTACTGTTGAGCTGCAACATTTCCTGTAGGATTTGTTGGATTGGGCCTTTTTGTCTTCTATCACCTAGTTTTTATTTGATCATGTGGGATGAACTTTTTGTGCCAGTATTTGACTATTTTTTGAGTTTAAGACTTGTCGTTGATTGGTTTTCAAGGATTGAAAGTCTTTCTTTGTCATTTTGCAAGTATTTTTCTTCTTGATTTTGTCAACAAGGATATAATCTCTGGATCTATATCTGAGTGCTTGATTGATAAAAATCCATTTGGTTTAATTAAATTTTTGGATTGTTTCACATTTTCTGGATGGCTTATTGATTTGAAAGATATTTTCATTTTTATTTGGTGAAACACTTTCTTGTCATCTTCATTTTTTTCTTCATTGAAAGTTTGATTTCGGCACTTTGTTGAGTGTATCTATTTTTATTTATTACTTTTTCCTTTCTTCGTTATATCTCTGATCTGGTTTGGAAAGGAAGATTTAAAGTCATCTATTCTTTTTAGTAATCGCTCATAAGATAATTTTTTCATTCGGATTGTTTTTTTAGAAAGAGAGAAAATTACTAAATTTGATAGCTTATGATTGTTTGGAATCATATTCATTCAAGAAAAAGAAATTGCATTTTGTAGCTTTCGTGCTTCCAAAGAAATACCTTTTCCCTCATGTAATTAGAGCTCATTGAACTAAAATATCGCATCATTTATCTCTTCTTGCATATTATTGGGTCAAGGTCTCATATGACATCAATTTCATTTCCATATCCCTCTTGAGTAAACAACATCCTCTAAAACACTACGCAATTTTAAAGTTTATTAGTAGCTTTTATTTTCTAGAAACTATTCTCACCAACATTATCTAGGATAGCACTTTGGAATAGGTTGTGAGGCACATTCTCCAAAGCATAAAACACATTGTAGCATCTTGTGATAGGGAGTGTTCAAATCCACTTGCAACATTTTGTCTTGGGAAGCCCTTCGTACAGAAGGGTCAAACCTGAGGTCGCATTAAGACTGGAAGAGTTACTCACCCTTCTTTGTTGGTATTGGTGTAGAGATTGTATGTATTATGGGGGCCACTTGAAGGTATACCAAAAATTATGAGTGGAAGCCTTTCGATTTGATTTTGGGCTAGATACCTTGCCCTTGGGCGTGGATCAGACTGTCGACTATTTCCCTAGGAATCATTGTTGTACTTAGTAACCTTAGTAGCCTATCTCTTTAGGGTATTACATGAGGTGAATGTGGAGAGGAAAGTATTCATGGTACCTGGAATCAATGTTGGCCAGACTCACTCGCGCTCCTTGGAGGGTATACCCATGATTATGAGTGGGATCTTGCACCAGGGTGTAAGTTTGTTAAGCAGGTTGTCAATGTAACTTTTCCACCTTCTCTATCCTAGCCCCTTCTTGTCTTGACTTCGCGACGTTGGATTTCATCACTAACTAGTGACCTTGAAATAAGAAGGTTTGTTTACTTGGTTTGATTTCTAGATTTTATTAGTGAGTGATGTTTGTTTCTGTAGTTGGCCATAGATTTTTTCCGTAAAATATTTGGTTCGGCCAACATTGACCCTCCAAGCCATTCACATAGGATGCAAGAGATACCCCCGGAATATCTGAAAGGTTACCTCCCTTTGCCTCCTAATCCAACATAGGGCTCTCCTGAGAAGAGAGCAGTCTACGAAAACGTAACCTCACAAGTGGAAAGTTACAACTCTTTAGAAGAGTTTTGAATTATTTATGATTCTATAGAGGCTTTCTGACTTCCTCCAACTCTGCTACCATATAATGGATATGAGAGACGTATTCTGTGGATGAATTCATCAGGATAACTTCTTGTTGAAACTTCTAGAGCACCTACTGGACCTCATACAGGCCCTAGAGTAGAGAATCCCTTTCTTTTTGGTGAAGCATTTAGAACCCCGCCTCACAATGTACGAGAGATTTATGACAACTTAGGGGTGAGTCATGATCCACCTATAACATCACAATTGCCCGAAATGTTTGTTACCTACACTGTACTTTTAGACAATTTTACTGGTACTACCAATAACGTCACCATTGTTTCAGACCAATTTTTTATTGGTTCTAACTCGATTCCTACCCTCCATATGGCCCATGCTACTATGGTCCCACACACTACCGTAATTACTATCGGGAATGTGGTTATCTCCCAAGACTCGATTGGGACACCACTTTCGTCTATACTGAATCCATCGTTCCCAAATGGGTATAGAGCTCTAAATTATTCCATTGTTATTCCCACCCCAGTTCCATCCAGAGTCTGGACCTTTTGTTCCTCTTGGGTACAATGTTGTTGTTGGTTTTGTTCCTACACCTTCCCAGGTCCTCTTCGAAGGGTATTATCTTACTTTTCTTAAGGGATCTGTCCCTAGTGGCCCAATCCAATTGGAGGAACCACTCAATCGTTCACTTTTGGTTACCATATTCATGTTGGAGGTCAATCACAAGCTGCGGGGAAACCTCAATTTGGGGGTCAAACTCAAATTTGGGCACAACCTCAACTTGGAGGACAACCTCAGGTTGGAGCCTATAACCCATTGTATGGACAAAACAAACCGGGATGACTAGCCCAAATTTGGAACCTTCTTTCCCAGGGAAATCCACAATCATATGGGGGGCAACATCCTCAAGTTAACTCTTTTGTACCCCCTAACTTTGGCCAGCCATATCCAGGTTCTTTGAATCCCACTTGAGTTCCAAATGTTCACTCTAGTGTCCCTTTTCAATTGAACATCTCTAATCAACCCAACCTTATGGGCTACATGCCTCCAAATCCTCCACGGCAGAATCTGTCAGGACTTTCGACTTACATGTAGACTGCTTACGGTCCTACTGGTATATCGATGGGACTTACTCCCCAAAGTCACTAGTATCCTCACGTGAATAGATAGCTTCCCTTTTTAGCCACTTTGGATTTACCTGATTTGTATAGGATATTGAATGATCCTATCTCACATTCTCCCCATTGGCCCATCATACTAGCCAAATTATCATCCGACATTCCCAAGTTTGACGGTCGACCGGGAGAAGAACAAAACAATTTTGTTATGAATTTTCACATTTGGTGTTCGTCCAACTCATTGATGGACGACTCCATTAGGTTATGACTCTTCCAGCGAACTCTCACGGGTTCAGAAGCAAAGTGGTACATAGAATTACCATGAGGCTTCTTTAATGACTTTAATACCCTAGCCATGGATTTCCTCACACATTACCAATTGCCAATTCGTTACGAGACAGGAGCCAAATTTTTGAGTTCCTTTAAGCAATATTCTTCCACTCATATTTCCAATCACATTCATGAGTGGAGACAAAGACGACGTTTGATCAAAATCGACCTTCCTGATCATTTATTGGCTGAATGGTTCATCAAATCACTCATTAGTAAAATTTCATGTGATATTTCCATGGGTGGAGTTGTCACTAAAGAGAAGGCGATTAGTCGTTCTCAGTACCTATATCTTGTTTATTCACAAACGGGAACACTTTACGACTTGATCCTTGACGCTCCTCGCCCTTCTACCACTGCTACCTCAACAACCCCAACCGCTTCTCATGTTGCTGATGGTGTGATTGGCACCTTCCATGTTGAAACTCAATCCACACATGACCCTCACACTAACCCCAAATCTAATACTTCTAATGTTCAACATGCTCTACTCCTACTCCTTCCACCGACAAAACTTCTAATGTTAATTTAGTTCAGTCTACCCCTGCTGGTAAAAATAAATCTAAAAAAGGAAAGGGTAAGAATAAGGAGGATAAAAATAATAATCCACAATCTGAAAAACCCAAAACACAACCTGTTGATGATAAGGATAATCATAAAACTCGACATCCTTGCCTTATCTATGGTGATGATCACTACACAAAATATTGTCCAAGATGAGCCGAGGTCAGTAAGTTCCTTCA
>JASDQU010012828.1:81649-99379 GCA_032191745.1 Picea mariana
CAATCTGAAAAACCCAAAACACAACCTGTTGATGATAAGGATAAGCATAAACCTCGACATCCTTGCCTTATCTATGGTGACGATCACTACACAAAATATTTTCCAAGATGAGCTGAGGTCACTAAGTTCCTTCAAGGAACCGGGAAGATTCCAACACCTATTGTTTTATCACAACCTTTCCCCTCTTAGCAGTAGGCCCAATTGGTCATTCATGACCAACCTTCTCCTTCCACCACTTCATATTTCCTTATGTGTACTGGTGATTCAAAAAATAACGACGTTGCAATCTCAACTCTGGCCAAAGATTACTCTCCTTCAAAGGAGAAATTTGATGATTTACCACCTTCGTTGGTTCAACCGCCTCCCTCAACTTCACCTCCCAATGGTCCTCTTCATCTCAAATGACCAGGTCTCGACACAGTTCTTCTCCCCCCTCCAAATGGCATTGCTCGAAAGTCTGCCTTTAATCCTCATGCACATGCTACTCAAAACTACAATATTGTAGAAGACCTTGCACAAGCACCCTCCGTGATGTCAGCTCTCGAAGTCCTTCAAAGTTTTCCTACTCAACAGAAGGAACTGTTAAAGGCCATTGGTGGAATTGATCCCACAGATACAAATTTGATAATATTTTACCTAGAAGATCACATTCCAAGGCTACCTCCTCAGTTAGCATTTCAGATCCAAGTTTTCGTAGAGAATAATAACATCTGTAGAACCGTTATTGACAAGAGCACCTCGACGTGCGTTATGTCTGTTACCTGTTGAAAATCCATTGTCTCTCCTCCCCTCACTGAATCACACAATACACTTAAGGCCTTAAATGGTTATGGTTTTAATCCTTATGATGCCCTTCCCTCATTGTCTATCACGTTGGAAGGAAAATCGGTCAATGTCGAAGTTGAGGTATTTGATGTGCCTCTTGATTATAACCTCTTACTTCATTGTAGCTGGATTGATTCCATGCGTGCATTTGTGTCTACCCTTTTTCGTGTGTTACATTTCCCACACCAAGTAAAGGTCGTTATTGTTGACCAACTGGCCTTTTTTAATTCTGATTCTCATACTAGCAACGCACCCTTTATATCGAAGACACCTCTTGGGTACGAGAATGTTGGCATGGGTCTTCTAAAAGATTCAACTTTGATGAGTACATTCCCAATCCCACCACCTGATATTCCACCTCCTTTTGTCGCCTCAATCAACATGATTTCCACCTCTGTTCCTGAAACCTCCGCATCTTATGACCCATGGATAGTACCTGACCTTGGTGATTATCTTCGCTATGGTGAACATATGCCCTTAAGTCCAGTTATAGCCGCTTATCAGGCCATTCAATAGACAACCCCTTCTACTCCCTTTCTCTGTGATTCATCTCCCAATCCATTTCATGTGATTTTTCCTACCGATGAGATGATAATGTCACTCATATCTATGGGAGACACCCCATGGGACAATAGACATCATCATTCCATTCTCTTCCTAGAGAAGCAAACCATAGAGAGTTACCAATGGATTTTGACTCCATTTACCATTGTTGTCATTTCCTCTGTTCCTGATTCAACACTCGACATTCTATATGAAGGGAATCTGAGTGACATTTCACCCATCGCTCCTCTTAACATATCCACTAAACTCAGAGTTGTCAAAAATGTTCACATAGGAGCCTCATGTTTCGTTGATGAGGTCGTCACCTATAAAGCTATTTTTCAAGAATTTTGTGATGTTTTCACCTAGAGCTATGAAGAGATGTCGAGTATTGATCTTGATATCATTGTACCTAAAATTAATACCTATCTGGATGATAAACCCATCTGGTAGAGACTTTGCCCGGTCCACCCTCGTAAAGCCACTGCTATCAAGCTTGAAGTTGAAAAACTTTTTAAGGCTAGATTTATCTATCCTGTGGCTTTAACCGATTGAGTATCTAATCCGGTTCCGGTAAATAAGAAACAAGGCACGATTCATGTATGTGTAGATTATAGGGATATCAATAAGGCTTGTCCTAAGGACAATTATCCAATCCCCTTTGTTGACCAGATCGTCGACGATTATGCCGGGAGTGAAATCTTCTCCTTAATGGACAATTTCTCCAACTATAATCAGATAAATATTTTTCCCGTGGATCAACACAAGACTACTTTTTTTTGTCCTTGGGGAACCTTTGCCTACAGAAAACTGCCTTTCGGTTTGAAGAATGCTGGTGCAACTTTTCAACGCTCCATGTCTTATGCTTTTCATGATATCAATCACATCGTACAATCGTATCTCGATGATCTACCGGCGCATTCCATGCGTCACCAAGACCACCCGACCCATCTCTAAGCCATTTTCCTTTGTTGTCATTACTATCATATACGTTTGAACCCACACAAATGTGTTTTTTGTGTGGATGTCGGCCGACTTCTAGATTTTAGTGTGTCACTTCATGAAATTAGGGTAGACCCTTTGAAGTCTGAGGCTATCATTACTCTACCTCTCCTTTCCACTTGACGTCAGCTTCAAAGTTTGCAATGGAAGGAAATTTTTTTGCATCGATTCATTCCAAATTACATCGAGTTAACATAGGGATTTAATCGACTGTTGAAGAAAGGTCACAAGTTTGTATGGGATGATAATACCAACAAATATTTTGAAGCTCTGAAACATGCTCTAACCTATACACCCCTGCTTTTCCCACCGGATTATAGTTGAGACTATTTCCTCTACCTCATTGCTTCAGACTCTACCTTTGCCATGGTTTTATTCCAAGAACATGATTCGCACGATGAACATGTAATTTACTATTTGAGTCAGAGTCTCACAACTACCGAAGCCAGATACCTACATGTAGAGAAACTGGCCTTGGTAGCTATTCAAGTTGTCCAATGTTTTCATCACAATATCCTATTACATAGAACAACTGTTATTTATAATGGAAACCCTATGTAGCATATCCTTATGTGCCAATTGATAGGGGCGAAGTAGTCCAAATGGATAGTAATTCTCCAGGAGTTTGACTTAGAGTTTGAACATGCTAAGTGTAAGAAATATTTGGTTTTCGGCGAACTGATATGTGACCTTCCCTCCACTGAGACAAAAAATGTGGCAGAGGATTCCTTACCTGACGAATCCATTTTTATGATTTGTTTTGATGACATTTGGTATGGATATGTTATCATATATCTCTAGACTCAAAATTTATGGCCCGACCTTTCTAGTATGGATCGTCGTCGTATACGGTATCAAGCCTGTCAATACATAATTATAGGTGACACTTTTTATCGTCACAGTATTGACTCTATTTTCCGACGATGTCTCACCTATGATGAGGCTGAGAGATATTTGAATGAATATAACTCTAGAGCTTGTGGTGGTCATATGTCTAGGTATGCCACTGCCCAAAAGATATTGCGAGCAGGGTATTTCTGGCCCTCACTTTTTAAACATTTAATTATGTCTATCCAGAAATGTCATTCTTGCTAAAATTATAACAACAAAATAAGATCTTCTCCTTCTCCTTTACACTTGGTAGTTTTTGTTGGTCCCTTCACGAAATTGGGCATTGAATTCATGACATGTAGCCCTTGCTTGACCAGGGGGCATGGATACATCATTGTAGTTGTGGATTATTTCACTAAATGGGCCGAGGTGATGCCTACATTCAATAACACAGGGAAAACTGTAACATTGTTCATATTCAATCATATCATTACTCATTTTGGTGTCCCCGAAGCTATCATTACTGATCACGGTAGTCATTTTTGAAATTTCATGATGTTTGAGCTTACTGAAAAGTTAGGTCTTCGGCATGAAAACTCAACCCCCTATTATCCACAGGACAATGGCTAGGTTGAAGCAATAAACAAATTCCTTATTACTATGCTTCGACGGATGATAGGAATTAATAAGACAAGTTGGCACACGATGTTTTTTTTAGCATTATAGGCCTATCAGACATCTATCAAGTCTGCCACTGGGTTCACACCTTTCCAGTTAGTTTATGGTATCGAAGTTGTCTTTCCGATTGAATGTGAGATACCATCTTTGAAACTAGCAATTGAACTTCTCCCAAACACCTCTGCTGAAGAGGAACGTCTATTATACTTGATGCAATTAGATGAAACCCGTTGTGATGCCACCCTAGTTATTGAAACTCAGAAAAAACATGTTAAAGACCAATACGACAAACATGTCAAGCCATGTATTTTCTCTGAATGTGATCTAGTTCTCCTCTACAAACAAGATCGTGATTTGCTAGGGGCCGACAAATTTGAAGCTATGTGGCGAGGCCCTTACATTGTCAAACGAGTGTTGGAGAAGGCAGCTTATGAGTTAGTGGATTATGATGGAATTCCTATGAGTGAACCTAGAAATGGGATTTACTTGAAGAAGTACTATTCTTAAGTCATTTTTGCATGAGTGCTTGTATTTTTACTGTATCATACTTTTGTGTGCTTTTTCATTGTTTGGTTTCGACCCCCAACTATTTACCTTGCATTGTTCTTGGTTTCTAGATGTTGGTGTCTTCTCTACCCTACATTGTCTTCATCGATGGCTCTAGTCGTAGTACTCAGAACTTAGCATCTGTTGCTTGGTAAATCTATGCACCTACAAACGAACTAATTATTCTACGCAATGTTTGCCTCGGTCGTGCAACTAACAATATTGCAAAATACAGTGCAGTCATCGAATTGCTGACTGACGTTGTTTTACTTGGAATCTGCCATCTTTTTATATGACTCGATTCATAGTTAGTAGTACTATAATTGAGTAATGTCTATGCTATCCGAAGTTCTACTTTGTTAAGGGTATATTTACGAATCTGCCTCTTGGAGTGTCATTTTGATTGCATTGAATATCAACACATTCCTAGATGTCTAAATACATTAACAGATGCATTAGCTAATTATGTGTTAGACAAAAATTTGAGACACTTATAAATCCAATCACATTTTATATATAAAGAAAGTAAGCCGGCAATAGCCTCATGTATATATAACGATAAAAATTTTACAAAAAATGTTTTTGTCCGAAGACCAAAATATCAAAAATGAGAAGCATGTGGATTCATATACAAATATAGGATCAAGGATGTTGCTCACGATAACATACGACTGCCCGTGATACTCTACGCAGTAGTCGACTAATAGAACTAGATACACCCACTGTGTGGCACTGGTAATGTCTCAGGATATCATCGATAGAGATATCTGGGACATCTGTCATCAACCCCTCCAGGTTTTTCTCTATAGCCTCGTAGTCGACAGCGGCTAATCCTACTATCTCAAATCTATCCCCTCACCTATGGATGGGGGATAAACCTGGAGGACGGTAAGGTCCCTCATGTACATTTCCAAAGAGATTTTTCATTAGTCATCACATTAAAAACATAAAAACATTTCATATTCGAAATTAAAAAAACATTCTAAAACCAAAATGTGCTTCTTAGATAAGTTACCCCATTGAGAGCCTTCGGTAAGAACCAAGTCTGGGTCACCTCTGAAGTCCAAACTGACATATGCATAGTCATCTACCATCAACATTTGGGGCCTCAACCAATCGAAGAACATGTCATTATATTTGATGATAGGACCAATCACATGCCGAGCCATGAGGTCACACCACCTCTTGATTCTTGGATCTTGTGGGGCCATTATGCCTCACTCTACCTGTAGGTGCAAGTGTGGAACCCTCTATAGGAAAAAGGACACCAAAATTGACCCATATCCAAATTGTTTTTAGGTCACCTTTCCTACACTTGGTCAACTATTTTTTCATGCTCCTGAGAACCCCTTCACACCAATTAAAGATGTGGGGCTCCATGCACTCCAATGCATACTCAAAGTAGCTCTGAAGAGCCATATGAGGAGATTCACTCCCCACCATGCATGATATGGTGAAAAGGATGGTTCATAGAGGAAAGTCTCGGACATCCCTAATAGCGACCTTGCCACTATGTCTCTCATCCTCTAGTACACAATATTTTCGAATATACTCATTCATCAGCAATCCACCACCCCTGCTACTTTTCAATGTCACATGAGACCCATGATGAGACAAACCCATCAAAAAATAGATATCCTCAATATATAGACTGAGTATGTGATCCCCCACATGTAATTCTTGCTGGTCCACATCCCACATGTGGACTAAATATTCGAGCAACCTCAATTGGGCCCTCATGCTCTGGATTTTGAAGAAATTTAGTAGCCCACATTGCCGAAGGGAATTAACTGTTCCTGGGTCATTCCCGATGAAGTAATTATCATCCTGATGCTCTCTCTCCCTCCACTCCAACATTCTAACCATCAAAAACCTACATTGGAACCATAAGGAGAGATTACCATCTTTATTTTGCATCCCTGGGGATTTTTATTGGCCAAACATCCAAAAAACAATTTGAGCTACGCACGCTACGAGAGAAGGCACACACATAGTGCGAGATTGCCGCAGGTCATCCATAAGGCCACTTGTGGTGACCCTGGATCACCGCAGGGCCCGATATAAGGCACATGTGGTGACCTTCACATGAAAATACCCCCATGAGTTCAGCCCAAAAACCTACTTTTAACCAATAAAAAAAAATAATCAATGGAAAGTGAGGAGGACAAGAATATTACCTATTCAGCAGAGACCGTTTGCCAAATTATTGATCATGCCTCCCACAATCCGCAGTGGAAGTTTGAGGTAAAATGGGGGTTTTGGAACAAGGTTTGGGTGAAATAACAATGGAATGGTAAAAATAAGTTTTTACCTATATTTATTAAATTTTTTACTTTTCCATTTATATTTTATATTATTTTTTGTGTTTCACCTAAACCCTTAAGTCCTAATGACATCGCAAGTGTTTGATTTTTCGTAGATGAGAAATATAGGAGTGCAAACAATGGAACACATATACGTTTCTTGGTTTGGTTTTTACATTTGTCGCACGTACAGATACTTTTTAGGTTTTTCAGGAAAAACCTCAAGCTTAATCTTTGTTCGTTCTCATGCTCATAAATCAATGAGAACACAACCGAGTATACTTTTATCACTTCTTTGGACTCGTAAAGGTTACACGAAAAAGGAACCACCTGGAGTCACCTTTAAGCCCTTTTCAGACTCTCTAAACATGAAAATATTATCGAGCAATCTTGTTCTTTTCATGCTCATAAAAGTATCTGAAGAAAACATTTGTTAAGCAGTAGGTTATCACTTTTTCAGTCTCATCAAATTAATTTATGAAAAAGGAACTTGTGGAATCCTCTTTAAGTGTTTTTCAGACTCTCTAAACATGAAAAACCCCCGAGTTTTCTCTCTTTGGACTCGTTAAACAAACATTGAAGGACCCATTTGGGAACGAAACTCTCCTTCTTAGGGTTCGTTAAAAATACTCTGAGGGACTCATCTGAAGGATGAGCTTACATCAATAAGCATATGCTATCCTCCTCAAGATTGCGTAAAAATAAATAGGTACTCGCTAGAAATGGTGGGGGGGAATTTGGGAAAGAAAAGTGTCTTTGTATTTGTGTTAGTGGCAGTAATAGTCTCTCTTGAACATGACACCCTCTTCATCATTGTGTCCAGATTGGGAAATCCATTTGTCTCTCATTTTGCCTTCTGCAAGTTCATATATTGGGTCATCCTTGTGTCAATGGTGCCAACATCATTATCGTGTCATTCATATGTTCAAGAGAAGTCCAACCTTGAACAAGCCCTCTATCGAGTCAGCCATCTGCAATTATAAATTCTTACCCTGTCGGCCTTCTCTGTTTCAGTTTCGAATCATTTTCATACTTTGATCTACCTCAAATCTGTCACTAATGGGGGATACATCAAGGCCCCCCTATGACAATTATTTTCTTGTCGACTTCAACTCATTATACGAGAACAAGACTCAGAAATCTCTTAGTATCTTAGAACCTCCATGCCTCAATGGCAGGTTTCTTCGCTTTCGATAGTGGGTTCACATCATTGACCCCTGATTGAGAGATTCCATTAAGTGTTCTACTTCATCTCATTAATTCACATTCATTGGATTGTACTAAGGTACCTTGGGATTCATTGACATCAATGGTGATTTCCCTTGCACTTGTTAATGATTTTCATCAAGGGTCGGTAATAAAGTGGTTTCTACCATGTTCGACTTCAACACTTGTAATCACATGGCTAGATTCATACTTATGGATGACGAGATTGAAGACCCTAGATCTCATCATTTTGATCCAGGATGCGATGGAGTATTTATGATTTGTATTGACACATAGATCCACTTTGTATGTCTCATGGCTTTGTTCGACTTTGAGTTTTCTAGAGAATAAATCCACAATGTATTCCTATTGGATATCAAAATCTTGGTGACATGGATCTAGAGTGTATGATTGGTGTCCATGAGTGAGATTTATGATTTAAATCACTTGTATTATGAGCATGGGAATGCCTACCTCAGAAATGGTATGACATTATGAAAATGCTTGATTGTTTGCAGGTTCCTAATTGTGCACTCCTTGCTTCCGACACACACACATTCTACAAAGTATTTCAACTATCACAAGTTCCAGCCTCATACTTTGGGGGGAATTCTGTTACACATTATTTTGGTCACCCCAATGATCCTTTTACAACATGTGTTCATGTTCCCAAAAGATCCTTTCTTCATGAGAAAAGTGACTGTCTTTCTCTTCTACAAAACCCTATTAAAGAGGATCGTCACAGGCTGCACTATATGTAGGTTGCGGTGATGCCTGATCGCCACCCTCTACCCTGAAATTCTTTTGAGAAATCATCGTAGGATTTTCTATAGCTAGGGTGCAGATATGATGAAAGAATAAGAAAAAGTTGAGGTTCATGAAAGTTCTAGAAGGGAATCTTCTAGAAGGTGAGGTGGAATCCATATGGTTTGGATCCTACTCGCTTCTCTGATCTGGTGGGATCATCCTAATCTCTTTAACCATCTCTCTTTCCCCTATATATAAGGAGTGATTTCTCATGGAAAAGGTTAAGCAAGGAATTAAGATTAATGAAGGTTGAATAGGCTAATAATTGTGTGAGGAAATCTACTTGAATTGCTGCTTGAGGACTTCATTCTAGTTCACCAAGTTATTGAGGATCTTCTTCATACAAATTTGGAGCAAGTGTGTGTGTTGGAGCAAAGGAACACTAAAAGAGGACCTTGCAACATCAAGGTTGTTCGGTTGTATCTTCCACTTTTACTTAATAGAATACAGTGGCATGTTTCTTTCTCATAAAATCATTCTCATTTTATTGCATGATTCCTTGATCACATGCATAAGTTTTCATTGAGTATACTATTGTTGCTTTCACTTTGGTTGTTTTTTGTTCCCTTGTAGATCCAATATCACAAGAGCACCAGAGTGGAACGAGGAAAAAAAAGATACAAGGAACCGATATTCAAATGGTATGTCACTCATCTCTTGTTGGATAGTAAATTCAATGATTAGAGCTTAGGGAAAATGTCATGTCCTGTCTTAATTTGTTCCATATCTAGGTGGATCTAGGGACATTAGTTTATGTTTTGATTTACCGATAAATCCAATAACACCTCTTGAGATGATTTCTATGTCATTTCCACTTGCTCATCCATGCTCATGGCCTTGAATTTGGTCATTTTTGAGTTGTCCATCCTCTGCACCACCTCATCCCAGTCCGGGGCATTCTCTGTGAAAATTTCATCCTCAAACTTATCATGAGCATACGACCAACAGGATGATACTTTTGATTCATGTTGGAGGACTAGGCATTTAGGATCGTTCTTGTAGAATCGTCCTGTTGGGAACCTAAATTCAAATTGGCTCAGCCCTTCCAATTTGGATTGAGCAGTATATTTCACCAAATAAAACCCTATATGAAAACCATAGGGTATGAAATCTTGTTTCTTGTATTTCACTAATGTGGCCCTATAACCCTGCAGGATGATCTCGTAACAAATTTATCCCATAGTGATTTGGTTTGGGACATTAGCGGGTAGGAGATGTGGTTCTCTGGTGGCCCCAAAAACTTTGATGTAGATTGAGTGTTTGTATAAATACCAATGGCCTACCTTTGCTATCATTTTCTTGGATGTCATTGATAGTCTTGGGCATTCCTTATTGCAAATAATAAAGTAAATGTGAGTGATGAATTCATCACAGATGAGTGCATAANGCTGGCGACATCATTCCTTGCACACATGACATCGAGCAGGTACGAGGACATGTAGAAATTTGGTGCCCCTCCTTCCTTCGGCGGCTAATCCTATTGTATACAGATGCTCAATTGTTTTGAGATTATCGCTCCCCAGTTAAAGCTGCTCCCGATGATCGCCACTATGTATGCCAAAGGAATCCATGCTTCCAAGAACTTGGAGCAATCCTTTTCTCCATATAGCTAGTCGATGAGAGCTATCAAATAGATGCATGGTTCCCTCGAGTTGATTTTTTTGTACCATCCATTGCTTCGATTAGTGAAAATATTGTCTTGCTTCCACCATGAAGCCATCAACCGACTGGTGTCATGGAATTCATAGAAATTTACCATGAAGTCCATTTGAGCCGCTCCTCTGGGTCCCTAAGCTTGTAGTATTTTTGGACTTCTGTCGGGAGGAAAAATCTAACAAATCCTCCATTATCATCATTTATCAAGAACTTATGCCCATTTGTATGGTCGATGAGCCATTTTAGAACCTCTATGCAGGGGAAAATGGGGGTTCTTCTTGCCACCATGTGTAAATACAACCATCAGATTTTGGAGGAACACCTGGTCATCGAACGCCCTTACTTTCAGGTTGTTTTGTGGGATATACTATGGGTATTATTATCGGCTAATTCTATTGAAGAGATCCCCCCACTGTGGGAGTGCTACCTTGGATCCGGTGCTTGTCTCTATATCACCAACGGCTGAAGTTTGGACAAAAGTTTTCTTTGTTGTTGTTATGATGACAGGATCCACCCTAGGGGTGTACTCCAACTGCCTCACAATCCCTAGAGAACAACCTTTACCTATCTATGGTTCTTTCATCTTTGGTGCTCTTACAGAGCATCTGGTGGTTGGATTTCTCAGCGGCATCTTACCTATAGCTATAACATAGTTTAGAGATTGTGTAATAAAATTAGGTGTGCATATATAAATTATAACTAACGAATTGACAAACTTAGATACAAACCTCTTAATCTTGCTAAACCTAGTTTTGATAATAAAAAGGGTCAGTATAGTCTCGAGTCACTCATGCTACTCCTTCAGATGCTCTGGAATTCAACTTACACACAAAACGAATTTGTTTAAAATCATTCTAGATATTTAAACAAGGATGAACTTACTGTGTCACATCATCCATTCAATTTGGGTTATGAGTGAAATTTCAACAAATCTTTCGCCAGATCTTCATAGATGTTTAAAATTAAATTCATTGTGGGTTGACAGCAGAGGCACGGGTGGTAATGTGGTCTATCGGAGAATTCAAAATGATGTTTTCTTATTGGCGCACATGGTAGAAACTAATGCGAGATCGGGCATTAACTAGTTCCTTAAATGTCCAAAATGAGATCGTATCTAATGTTGCAAATGTCCCATTGTTCCACTCTTTCAGTTGGTATATCAGGGTTCGGGGTTGTGCCATGAACATTTTCAATGATATCCTCCTGCAAAATCTCCGACACCGATCGATATCACCGTACAAATTTGACATAGCAAAGCTGACTAGGAGGCGTGACTAGGATCCAGGGAACCAAAAAAAAAGACTCGGGATAAAAACTAGACTGTATGACCCCCTTATGTCGTAAAGGCACGTGGCAATCGATACCAGTGAATTTATTCACTCGTGTTAATCTGAGCTGGAACTTTCTTTAATCCATTTGTTCTAAAACCAAATCTTAACTTGCCGACGCTGAAAAGTGTCAAGGATCGATGATCAGCAATAAACCTACCCAAGTGCTCTCGGATTGGCTCCTTCGAAAAAGTCCCGATGTTGAAAATGCATCAGGGATTAGCGATCAAAGATAATTTTATCATGGTTGAAATTTTTTTTGTGATCCTTCTGGATTTTCCCTAATCCTGATAAAGTGCATCGGGAATCGGCTATCAACGATTTATTTGCATCCTTTGTTAACGTCTATCTTCCTCGTATTCTAGCGATGTCGAAGGGGATCAATTATCTCTTGAACCTTTATGTGAACCTTTATGAGATTGACAACTGTTGTTTTAGTGTGGTTACTTTACTTACTTGAGTTATTTCTGACGCCGAATCTGAGCACGTTAGGTGCAGTGTTTAGTTGTCTATTCTTAATTCAAGCGTTAAGTTTTTTTTAGACATGAGGTTTCATAAGTTCAAACAAACATGAATAGGTGATAAGAGACATGAAAACAAACAAAGATAAAACATTTCCCAAAATGAAGTTGAGTCAGATAGTGTAGCAAACCAGTGGTACCCAAAAAGTGACAAAATTTGAGACAAATGGAGACTTACTAGAGACTTACAAATGGAGACTTACTGGGTGAAATAAAAATATGTGTTCCTTCCTTGGGCTCAGCTGATGCAGTAGTTGATTAAGAATTTAACTGGTTTTTAATCAAAGACTCTTCTATCCTTGCACTTTAAATTCCCTGGTTGGTGAATCTGGGCTTGCCTGTGGGTTTTCAACCTTTATTCCACCTTCATTTCCTTTAACCATGACCCATGCCCTCTTTGGACAAGAATCGAGTAAAGAATCCACTGGCATTAGGCATTTTAGTTATCATCATTCACTTGCTACGATGTTTCTCTGCTTTCAGTGAGCGTCCATAGCCCCGACGGAGTCACCCCGACGTCATAGACCTTTCTCTACTGTCAATGAGAATCCATTGCCCTGATGAATTTATCTGCATACCCTCTCCTACTTTACACTCATTTGATATAATTTATTTCAATTTGGTAGAATTCCCTGAGCGAGTGGGGGAGGAGGACGTCTATTATTTGCAAAATGATATGGTTAAGGTGAATTTTTGCTACCTCTATCTTGAGGTACATGTGGTCCTTTCCAACTTACCATATTTCCCTTTAGGTTTTACCAGACCACTAGGCGGACACTTCATCACCTTGCCACAGTTGTTTATTTGCACAGGTTAGATACAAAACCCCTTCAAAACAACTGTAATGATTCTAACACTTCTTGTGTTGTATGTAAGCATGAGTCAAGAACAAAATTCCTTATATCGCATGAACTAAGTTCAACCAATGCCTCGTGGACATAATCTTCAAAGCGTAAAAAATACTATAGCAGGAAAACAAAAATGAATGACTCCGCAATCAGCCTACTAAAAACAAAATATCTTGAAAACACACACATTCTTTTTTAGCAAAAATATTGTTTTAGGGCTTGTCCATTCATAAGGAGGGCGTCAGACTCCCCCCTCGGATTTTGCAACTGACAAGCTCTCGACTACCGAAAAAGGTCCAAGCCATAGATTCTAAAACTTCGAATGTTTTCCCTTCAGCTCATTCGCTCTGTCCCATTTCAGGACTAAGTCTCCTACTTCAAAATTATTCTCTTTGGACTTATGCTTGTCAAACTACCTTTTAACTATCTGTTGATGAGAAATGAACTTTGATTTTTATTTATCACTTTCTTCTTCCAATATGAGGAGGGTATCAATTATTTGTTGAATAGCCGATGAGGGTTGTCCTCTAAAATCTTGAATAAGATGAAGAGATGGAAGATATAGCCTGCTTAGGAGAATGTCTTCTTGTCTGTATACTAGAAAGTAAGGGGAATTCCCTATAGATTCCTTGGGTGTTACTCTATCATCCCATAAGGTATTATGAAGTGAACTGTGTCAATTCCTTTGGTTGTATGCAATTGTTTTCTTTAATATCATCACTAGGTTCTTATTGGTTGATTATGCCATGACGTTCCCCTGTGGATAGTAGTTTGCAAAGTATCTAATGATTCCTTTGTCTAGAGAAAAATCTGTTAATAGGGTGGAAGAAAATTAAGCAGCGTTATCGAAAACAAGGACATAAGTCTTACCGAGATTTGTGATTAGTTGTCATTTTATGAATTGGATCGCCACCTTTTCATTTACATGAGTCAAGGGATGACCTCTTCCCATTTCGTGAAATAGTTTGTGGAAGTTAGTATGTATATATGTTGTTTTGATTAAATCAATGTAATTTATCCTATGTTATCTAACCCCCATTGCTCGAATGGCCTGGAGACAGTCACAAGTTGGAGTGGGACAACTTCTCTCTTTTCCCTTCCTGCACTTATTTGACAAGTTTTAGAGTTCCTAACATATGTGTGAGCATCCTTGAAAAGAGTAGGCCAATAATAGTTGGCTCTCAGTATTTTATGAGTGATGGTATTCCCTGGGAAGTGTCCACCTGTAGGACCTCATGGAGCTCCTTCAGAACCTTTTCTGTGTCTTCTTGTTCGAGAAATATTAAAAGTACCCCATCATAATTAACACAGAAGAGAACCTAATCTATGAGATGGTATTTTTCCAATTTTAGTATGAGATCTCTCCTTTCCTTAGGGTTTAGGTTTTCTGGGAAAGTCCCATGGTGCAGGATATAAGATAATTTCCCATACCAAGAAACCTCCCCTGGGGATACGTATGAAGCTTCATTATACCATAATGTTAATTTATTCTCCCACTTGGGGTCTTCATTTACTTGGTCCTGGGCTTCAACTGCCAGTTTACATAATCCTTTTCCCTTAACTAGTTCGGTAGGTTTTATATCAAGATCATATTCTTGGACCACTTCCATCTAGTTCCCTCTTCTTTCTCCCATCTCCTGTTGAGTGAATATGGATTAGACTATGGGATGAGGCACAATGACTTTGGTGTGGTTCTTTAGGATGTAATATCTGAAGTGTTTCACTGCCTTATATACCTCATAATCCAACTTGTCTATAGCAGGGTAATTTAGTTCATCCCATTAGATATTAGTGCTCATAAATGATATCGGGGCCTCATTATTTTCATCATCCTTCTGAGTAAATAATGTAGCTAACGATTGGTCAAAGGCAAAAGTGTAGAGGAAAAAATATTTGCTAAATTTGGGACTTCGCAACACTGGATCTTGAGATATTGCAGTCTTAATATTATTGAAAACACTTTTTCATTCCTCATCCCACTTAAATTCAACATCTTTGCACATCATTTTTTGTAAGGTTTTGATAGTTTCAGCGAAATCAGGGGTGAACTTTCTCACAAAATTGATTTTCCCAAAGAAGGATTACATAGCCTTTTTGTTGTGGGGTAATGGAAGCTGAGATATTTCCCTAATTTGTTCTAGGTCTATACAAATTCCTGTTTGATATATAATATGAGCTAATAGTTTCTATTCCTTGATACCAAAGATAGTTTTCTTAGGGTTTAAAGATATATCGTATTTCCTACACCTTTCAAAAATCTGGGTTAGGTGTTGGATGTGTTCTTCTCTATTCTTTGAATACACAGTCACATCGTCCAAATAAACTACTACACATTTGTTGATTATTCCATGAAACACTATGTCCATGGCCCTTTGGAAGGTTTCCCTGCATTGATTAACCTAAAGGGCATGCGTTTATAAGAAAATGTTCCCCACTTGGTTCGGAAGGTAGTTTTCAATCGGTCTTCCTCTGAAACTAGAACTTGGTTGTAACCTGAAAAATCATCCAGCGGGGAAAAGATCTCAGAACTAGACATGGTCTTCAAGAGTTTCTCCATCGGTGGGACTGGGTAATTTTCCTTCTCACATGCTCTGTTGATGTCTCTGAAATCCACACATAGGTGGATCTCCCCAAATTTTTTTCTGGCAGGAACCATATTTTATACCAATGCAAAGTGTCTAACCTAAAATATAATTTTAGAATCTAGTAATTTCTTCAACTCCTAACACATGAGAGGCTCCAGGGATGGGTGGTACTTCTGGAGCTTCTGTTGGAAGGGTTTTACTACGGTTTTTAACGGGATTGTGTGTTGGATAATGCGAGTATCATAAGTTTTCATATCTCAGTAGGACCATGCAAAAACATCTTAGTATTCTCTGAATAGTTTGAGATAGGATTTTGTTTCTTCTTTAGATACTGTATTGCCAAGATTTATATTCTTAAGGTTTTCCAGGGTTCCTAGATTTATGGTCTCGTACATTGGACATGAAGTCCCTATATTTGTGTTTTTTGATCCTTTAAATCTTCCTCTCTAGTCGAAAAGGTTCTCTAAATTTGTTACCCCTTTCGGTATCATGTGAAACCTCGGTTTGTCAGTTGATTGATCTGTTTTAGCTCTTTGTACATGGGGATTGGTTTCTACTAGTTTCTCCTGAAATATTTCATCATCAATAGATAGATCTTTAAAATTTTCTTGATTTCTTAAGAAGTTTATGATCTGTTCATCTCCTTCAAAGAACTTCAAATTAGAAATATTGTTGGGAACCGACGGTTTGTAGAGTATCTCCACAGTGAATCGAGAGGCTTCATAGTATTCTAAATGGGATATCCTTGAGGCAACGATGGCTAGGGAATCAACAAGAGTGTTCTTTGTTCTGGGGATTGTTGTAATGTTGAAGGCTTCAAAATGTTCTATTAGTCTGTGCACTTCCTGCTGATAATTCCTCAAGTGGGGAGAGTTGCAGTGTATAGTGTTCCTTACTTGTCTAACGATGATTCCAAAGTCTCTGAAAACCTTTAGTTCTTTAACGCTCAAGTCTATGGATTTCTTTAGCCCTTGCACTAGAGCTTCATACTCGACAATGTTGTTTGTGCATTCAAATTCTAGTCTGCAGGACAGAAAATTTCGTTTACCCTTGGGATCAATGAGGATACACCTTGATCCTGATCCTTCAAAGTACAAGATCCAAACTTGTGAGTGAAAACCATCAATTTCATTTTTCCTACCACTTTTGTCCTTTCCTCCTATCTACACCGTGGCTTTTAATAGAGGCTCTTGACAGAAGAGGATTTCTTCTGTCGCCGTCGGCAAATTTTCTTGAAAATTAATTTCGTAGTTTTGAGTAAGAGGGACATCATATGAGAGAGGGGATAAATTATTGAAATCAGAGTCGCAGGAATAATTTCTTAGTACGGGGAAATCTGTCGAAGAGATTTCATTGAGGGCTTCTAGGTCAGTGACAATATGTTTTAGATATCTTTCCCTATCGATACTGATCTTATTCGTGTGTCCCTTTAATGGAAACCAAAGGTGATCCCAATCTATACTAAATTATCCATTCAACTTATCAGACCAATATCGACTAAGTAGAAATACATAAGATTATGGGATATCTACTACAATGATGTCAATTACTTGAACAAATTTCGGGTGTGTCGCCATTCTGATCATGACATCCTTGAGTTCTCCCATAACGTTCACTTGGGTTTTGTCTAGTTGTATCACATGTTTATGAATTTTGAGAGGGATTGTGCTTAATTTCCTACAGATAGATAATGGCATAACATTAGAGGATGCCCTTGAGTCAACCAAAAAATTATGGAGGTTTATGTTGAAAACTTCAAATGTCAAGAGGAACGGTGGGACAAAAGGATTTCCCTTTTTATCTTCAGAGAAAGAGTTTACAGTTGGATTATTTCTTAGATCCGTGAGGGCTAGATTTTCTCCTTGATCAGTGATTGTTATAGGAGTTTCTACTGACTTGAAATCTTGTAACAGAAAGTCCTTTTGTTGGGGGATTCTACACATGTTCATGACCGATATATTAGCCTTCAATTTTTTCAAATATTTTACTATGTTGTAGTCTATCTTGGGTGATTCTCGTGTATGGATTTTTATAGGATTTCTTTGGGAGAC
>JASDQU010012829.1:7067-33844 GCA_032191745.1 Picea mariana
TGGAAGGGACCTTACAACATCAAGGCCATGGTTGTAATCTCTCTTTCACATTTAATATGATACAGTAATATAATTCTTTCCTATAAATCTTGTTGTGTTTTATTGTATGATTCCTTGATCACATACATAAGTTTATATTGAGTTTATGCTATTACTATCACTTTGGTTGGTTGCTTTCTTTTGCAGGTTCATCATTGTATGAGTGTTGGAACGGAGCTAAGATGGCGATGGCGAGAGGAAGCGACGTTTAAATGATATGTCACCTATCCCTCTTTAGTTAGTAAATTCAATATTTACAACTTAAGTAAAGCATCATGTTCTGGTGTGTTTTGTTCTAGATCTAGGTGGATCTAGGGAGATCAGTTAGTGTCCGCACCTACCAATTTATCCAATAACACACATCAGTGCAAATATCGTAGCAATCATTGCAACATTGATGGCCACATTGAGGAAAAATCCTGGAAACTGCATCCATAGTTGAACCCGAAGAACCGCAAGAAGAACAAAAAGAAAGATTATTTTAGCCACATATTCAAGCAATTAGGTATAAATTAGCTTGGATGTGGATGAAAATATTGTCTGCACATCTGTGCTGAAGGAAGTGAATTTGAGTAGCATTCATCACCAGGAAGAGAAGGAGATGACCAATCTCTTCTACGTCAAGATTCAGGTCAAGAAGACCAAGATAGATGCTCTGTTCGACTCTGGTTCGCATGCTAAAATCATATCAATGGATCTAGTTAGCAAGCTTGGATTGTAGGTTCACGATCATCCTATCCCCTATCCATTTGGTTGGGTAAACAAGGATGTAGAGATAAAGGTAACAAAACAATGTAAGATTAAATTTGCTGTAAGTGCTGATTATATTAATGAAGTAGAATTAGACGTAGTACCTCTTGATGTATGTGGAGTAATGTTTGGAATCCCAAACATGTATACCAGGGATGGAATCTTCATGCAAAGAGCCAACCAATACCGAATGATCAAGGATGGGAAGTCCTACATCATTAACACATATAAAGGTGAGTAAAATATCTCACTGGTAAGTTCCAACCAAGCCAAGAAGTTGATTAGTTCTAGTAATAAATATGTTTTTCTTTTATTAAGAGAGAATTAGTTTGATGACGAGTCAATGAGAGTGAATGAATCTATGGAGGGGTGTACTAAAGAGTAGAAACATCAATTGGAGGAGTTTCTATACGAATATAAAGGTGTGTTCAAGGAGCCTAAAGGGATACCACCCTAGAGGGATGCAGATCACGAAATACAATTATTGCAAGACTCTCCATTACCAAATATTGGGATGTATAGACAATATGTTCTACAAGCGAATGGAGTCAAGAGGTAGTTGCAACATTTGTTGGAGCAGGGTGTGATTATACAAAGTACCTCACCTTGTGGGTTACCCATCATAATTGTACCCAAGAAGGATGGGACTTGGAGAATGTGTATCAATTACAGGGCATTGAACAAGATTACATTGAAGAATCGATACCCTTTTCCAAGGATCGATGATCTGTTGGACTAGCTGCAACATGCCAAGTACTTCACTAAGCTGGATTTGAAATCAAGATATCACCAGGTACGATTCAAAGAAGAAGGTACATGGAATACTGCCTTCAAGATAAGGTAAGGTTTGTATGGGTGGTTAGTTATGCAATTCATTTTATGCAGTGCACCGACTACATTTATGAGACTAATGAATGATGTTTTATGCCCTTATCTATATTCATTTGTTATTATTTATTTGGATGATATACTGATCTATAGCGCTACATGGGAGGAGAACATATCACATATTATGCAGGTGTTAGAGACTCTAAAAAATCACCAATGACTGGCCAATATCAAGAAATGTGAGTTTTCTTAGGAGTCTTTGGTGTATTTGGGGTATGTGATCAATGGAGGGGAGCTCAAGATAGATCCCAAAAATATGGAGGCCATCATGAAATGGCCAGTTCCTACAAATGTCACCGAAGTTAGGATTTTTTTGGGTCAACACAATACTTATGAAAGTTCATATCTTCATTTATAGTGATAGCTACACCACTCCATGCCATAACAACCAATGGTAAGAGTTTCTAGTGGGGGAAGAATCAACAAAAGGCCTTTGATGAGATGAAAATAAATTATTAGTCAAGCACCAATGCTCATACTACCAAAATTTCAGAAGCCCTTTAAAGTGGAGACAAATGCAAGTGGGTATGCCATGGGAGCAATACTAATGTAGGGGGAAGGCCCCCATGCTATCATCCCAAAGTATTTCATGGAGTGGTTCTCAACTACCTTACCTATGAAAATGATCTCTATGTGTTGATACAAGCTGTCAAAAAGTGGAAGAAATATCTGATGGGAAAGGAGACCTTCATCCACATAGATCACCAACCACTACAATATTTTCAATCCTATAGTAAGCTACAACAAACCAGACATTACAAGTGGATGTGATTTTTACAATTATTTCATTTGGTCATAAATTAAAAAAAGGGTAGCACAAATAAGTTGGGAGGTATGCTTGCATGACCAACCACATCCAAGATTATAAATTTGGGAAATCTGATGCACATGGAGCATTTTATCCATGATGCATATAAAGAGGCATACATAGAAGATGAGGAATTCAAGAAGGTGTTTCAAAAACTACATGGAAAAATTCATATAGAATAAGGCGATGACAAGACTGAATATCATTTCCAGAATGATTTACTCTACAAGCTAGACATGCTCTGTGTTCCTAAAGGTGAATGATTGCACATTATCATAGAGGCTCACACCTCCAAGGTTGCAAGACATTTTGGTGTTGGGAAGACAGTGGCCAACTTACATAGGTATGTGTACTGGATCGAAATGCAAGAATATGTAGCATAGTATATTAGAGGATGTATACTTTTTTGTACCAACAAGTCTAGTCATAGGAAGAAAGGTCTATACCATCCCTTACATGCACTCACTCGACCTTGGGAAAGTATTTCCATGGATTTTTTGGTAGGTTTACCAACAACCAAGAAGGGACATGACTATCTAGTTTTGGACTACATAGTCAAGTCCCTTCCACAACTAGATAGTCATGTTACAATGTGGTAAGAATTTTTTCCTCTACCTTCTCCCTGGAGTACCACTTTGTTAACAACCAGGAAGGGACGTGACTATATTTGAACAAGTCTAGGTGCACTTTGGGATACCAAGGAGAATCATCTCAAATAGCGATACCAGATTTATCCATGCATTTTGGACTACATTGTGGGAGAAAATGGACACCAAGTTGAATAGGTCTACAACATTCCATCCACAGACAGATGGGAAAACATAAGTAGTCAACATGGATTTGGTGAAGATTTTGAGGGGTTTCAATGAGAAGTATCCGAAGATATGTGATGAAATTTGATCTGTATACAACACTCTTATAACAGAGCAGTCCACACTTCTACTGGTAAGTCATATTTTGAAACTTTCTTTGGGTATTTTCCACCTTCACCCTTAGATGTTGTTTATGGAAAACAAGGAGGACCGAGGGATGACCTCATAGGAGATGCATTAAAATAAAAAATAATTGTTGAGAAGATCGAGAAAATCCATTTGTAAGTACAAGAGACATCAAAGAAGTCACAAGAAAAGTACAAGGCTAGGCATGACTAGCACAATGTTAGGTAGCTAGAGAGGTAGTGGGGGGACCTAGAGGACCCATAATGATAATAGTGGAGGCCATTCAATGTAAGGTGGAATAGGTCCACTATATTATTAAATAAGGCCCACTATGGTAGTTAGATATAATAAATGGGTAGTTAGATATAATAAATGTAAGAGGAATTTCTTAGAAGGTTCTACTTCTAGAAGATTCCTCCTCTAGAATGTTCTTAGGTGATGGTAGAACTATATAAAGGGGTTCAATCAATGCAATGGGACATGAAGAGAATTATTGTATTTGGAGATGAAGCTCAATAGGAGGATGCCCCCTTGAAGAGGCAAGTGAGCATGAGAGGATCCCTTCCATAATAGGATCCATTGTATGGTGTTTCCCTACCCCAAGGGTTTTGATATAATAAAGTGGTGGTTTTATATATTGTTCCATATATCTTGTGTGGTAATTGTATTTAGATATCTTTGGTACTATTGTGGTATTTTGTATTCAGGTATTTGGTACTTAACGAAGATAATATTTAGAGTGGGAGACAAAGTATGGTTACAACTGAATAAGGAAAGGATACAAGGTCCTGGTAAGAAAATCAAGGCTCTGTGGTATGGTCCTTTTGAATTATTGGAAAAGGTGAGAGATAACACCTACAGAATTAATCTACCCCCATACATGTACATTTACTCAATAGTGAATGTAGACAATCTCAAACTCTATGAGCCTTCCATGTTGGATCAAGAGGAGGAACATGTCCTACCTTCCATAGAGGAATTATAATCAGATGCTGAGGTAGAGTTGGTAGAGGAAAATATTTTTCAGAAGTGGTCTAGAGCTACCAGACAAGGGTAACATGACCTTTGGCATATTGGGTTGAAAGGACAACTTCTAGGAGAAACAAAGTGGTACTCCAGGGAGAAGGTAGAGGAAACAGTTCCTCACCTCATTCAGTAAATAGTTTGGGGACCAAAATACTTCCTAAATGGATAGGTATTATATGTATTGGATCATTATATTGTGTCATCTATATTGATCCTTTCAGAGTGGAAAAAATTGGAGGAATTAGCTTGTAGGGCCATTTTAGTGGTAGGTCCCTGTTTGGAAAATTGGGGTTTATAACCTTCCGAGGCCATTTTGAGGCATCAAATGACATTTTTTGGGGTTTAAACTTTCCTAACATAGCGTAGATCCCACAATGATATTATACACATAAATACCATTCCAACGGTGAAAAAATCGTGTCAATTGGAGATCGTAAGCAAAATTTATGCCTCCTGCAAGTTGACCTACCATGTTGACCACCATGATACGAGAGGATGCCACATCCACCCACGTTACTCATGCATATGGGGGATATCCATGTATGTAATTTCAAGAATATTCTAGAAGTTTCAAAAACCTATAACCATAAAGGGTTTAGGAAGTAAAAAACCTACCCCTAGATGGCTATTGGGTTATGTTAAATACTGGGCCACTAGGAGTGTTGGGTTAATCTGGACTCAGTTATAGAGTCGTTGATTCAACCATTGTTGGGTTTACCGTTAGTGGTTTACGGGCCCATGGTATTTGGTAACCCATGGTATTTGATGTGAGTCTTCGCATGAAAATATCCACACCATGCATGTCCATGCATGTCTTTGCATGGCTATATCCACTCCCTGCATGTCTTTCAATGGCTATCTTCATTGTTTACCATTAATGGGTTACATACCCATAGTACTGGGTAAACCATGGTATTTGATGTGAGTCTTTGCATGTCGTTTCTTGGATATCTCCACACCATGAATGTATTTACATGGCTATGCATAGATATATTTAGGCCATGCATGTCCCTGTATGGATATCTCCACTCCATTCATGTCTTTGCATGTAATCTAATTCTGGTAAATGAATTATGGTTGTAATTGACGAAGCCTATATAGTGGTTGAGATAATCCATTGTAAGTATCCTCAATTGGTCAGTGTGGCCTGACTTGGCCAGTTTTTCCAAGGTTCTTAATAGATATTTACGAAGGTGTTGGTTCTACTGGTTAAGGGTTTCCAAGATAAATATTGGATTTATGTGCATTCTTTCTTGTTTTTCTATTTATCTCAGTTTTTAACATGGTATCAAAGATGGAAAAACCTAAACTCTCCAACAAGAGTGGTCTCATGTTGAGATCCATGCTTATGAAATTGTTGGTAAAGTGAGTGACCTGTGGAAGAAAGGTATGCACACAAATTGAAGTGATGGTTCACGGGTTTATGACTATGGTGAATGACACATGGAAATGGAGCATAAGTAGAAGCACATTATGGATGGAGTACTCAGTGAATGAGTTATTTGTCTCACTGTATTTGGAGCAAGGAGGGATACTGGTAAAGAAGATAGTTGAGGATTGTTTCATCATTTTCTCAGTCATACAGTGGATTGACATGGGGCATAAGTAGAAGTGCATTAAGGAAACAATACTCGGTGAATGAGTTCTTTGACTCAGGATGCTGGTAGATGCTTATTGCATCATTTTCTTGGGAATACAATGGTAAGATAAGTACTTGGTCAATGTAATTGTATTTTGAGAAGGAGGGATGCTTGCAATGAAATATGTTGATGTTTCATAGCATCACGTGCTTAGTCATGCAATTGTAATTATTTTTATGGAGTTGGATTTTATCACATGTAAATGGGGATATGGTTGTAAGACCTATTTAGGCATGTGTACCCCTGGTTTGATGGTTCATTGGTATAAAGTTTATACTTATACCTAGGTGATAAGGAGGCATGTTGTATTCATGATACCCATTTTATAAAATTTGAGAGGGGTAGGTTTTTTACCCCAAGTCAATTTTACAAGGGGGAATGTTGGGTTAATATTGGTTCGGTCCTAGAGTCGTGAATTCAGTCATTGTTCAGTTTACTGATTGTGGTTTATGGGCCCATGGTATTGGGTAACCCATGGTATTTTATGTGAGTCTTTGCATGGATATCTCAACACCATGCATGTCTTTGCATGACTATACATGCCCATGTATGTCTTCACATAACTATCTCCGCTCCACGCATGTCTTTGTATGGCTATCTCCATGGTTTACAATTAATGGGTTTATGGTTAATGGGTTACGAACCCATAGTATTGGGTAACCCATGGTATTTTCCCATGGTATTTGAAGTGAGTCTTTATATGTCATTGCTTGGCTATATCCACACCATGTGTTAGAACATAAATAAAAATTTCAAAATATTTTTGATATTTGTCATTTATGAATAATTTTTTAGCTTTAGAATTATCATTTTATATACGAATAAAATTTTTGTTACATTTTGACATGGTGGATCAATCCATAGCCATTAAACTTGGCACTTATCAAAATCTACGGTTCACGGGTGTTCGGAGATTCAAAACTACAAAATACTTAATCAACGTTATAATTCCCATTTTGAAGTTCCACTTCGGGACTTCGTGATTCAACACCCTAAGCTCAAACGTCTAAATGTCCTAAAACCCTGAAGTCATGAAGCTCTAGATTCCCAGAGCTTCGAATTTCCATAATTTATTTTATTAAATAAAGTACTTGGCTAACATGTCCTATGCCACCTAGAATTTTTTACATGTGGTGACACATGGAACTAATTTGGGGTATTCTTGGACATGTAATTCACATGATTTAGGGTGACATGTGTCACTCATGTTTTCATGACATGTCATCAGATGTGACATCATCCTGCCATGTCACTCCGGGAGATTGTCCTCCAGGATATAATATTATCAACAAATCTAAGAAGTGTTGGAGTGCCGAAAGAACAAAGTACTAAATAACTATAGATTAAAGGTTAAAACATGATTTAGTTGGTGTAATTAAAGGTAAGTAATTACTTCAAACTCCATCCTTCAGGATAGCTTCAAAAATTTCTATTAGAAATTCATCAAGTCTTGAAGCTCCAAAGCATTTAAAGTTTAGAAGGAGAAAAGAAGTGGTTAATTAAAGAAAATGTTCATTAAATGATTACTAATTACTCCGTGACTTTGGCCTTCGGGAGATGTTTATTATCCCCTATTCAAAACCCTCGAACGTCGAAGTTCTGAACTACTTATCTTCACTAATCATGATTATTAAGGTATATTAAACTTGGCTAGTATGAAAGATTTGAAAAAGATCGCAACCACCAAGTAATAAATTTGATAGATTTACCATTATTACACTGTCATTAGAATTAATGAATAATAGAATGTAGAATTGACTAGTGTTTTGTGTTTTAATTTAATAAAATATTTGAACATTTTAGCATTTCTCCATTCATGTTCAGAACTTTCATCTCTGCATTCATATTGATAAACTTGGTTTCTTGCAGGGGATGATATTGGAGAAGGGAGTTTATGGCACTGCGCAAATAAACAAGAAAACAATATCTGTATGTGGAAGAGCCAAACCCAAATTCAAATATTTACTCAGACACTACCGCTCACCTAACAGACAACATTAAATCATGGATGCAGGTTTATGAAATCCTGGAAGATGAAAAATACCTCCCTTCTGATGATTCAAGCTAGGTTGAAGATGCGTCAACTGTGAAAAAGCTTAAGGAGGTGGCTAAGTCATAACTTCACAAAGTTGCAACAATGCCAAAATTGTTTCCATATACGGATATGATATGTTGGGCTCTGGACCATGTAGATATACCGACCAAAACCATCTACAAACATCAGAAGACTATCGTTGGCTCATTATGACCTGAAGAAATACAAGTAATGTATAAATTATATAAAAATCCCAAATATGTTTATAATGCACCATTTGTGATGAAATTTGAGAAAGAGGAATGTGCAAGTTACGACATAACTGTCCATGATATAGTAAAAAACTGGCGGGGAATTGAAAATAAATTCAGAGAAGATAGTCATGTCACATAATCTACAACCTCTTGTGATGCACACATTATGTATGTAACTATGATTCTTTTTAGAATGTTCGGAAATAAAATCCCTACACATTTCACTGTAGAGCGGGTTCCTATAATTCATGAAGTTGGAGAGGGTTTTACTTTTGATTGGGGAAAACTGTTGTCAGATAATCTGGTCAAACAAATTGAGGGTTATACAACCAAGAAATATAAAGGAGAGCACGCTCCCTTTTATATATCTGCATATATTCTGGATTCTATATGTTTTAGAACCCCATTTCCCCTTATGAATTGGAACTGGACCCCAACTGTTACTGCACCAATACATATTTATCATTCCAAATTATGGGAGAAAAAGGAAAATGATTGCTTTTATGGGATTTGTCACAATGTGGTTATTCCAATTCATGCAACCATTTATGGTCAACCTCCTCCCATAATTTTTGAACAAATAGTGGGGAATTTAGGTGCTATTGTAGACTGCTACATTGAAGAAAGTTTTTCTTCTATCAAAGTTTTTGTATATTATGCATCTCTGCATGCTCTACCCATATTTCTACCAGATAGAATTGTTTGCAGGGAGGTAGCCTATTAGATAGTTTCTTTACGTATCACCAAAGAACTGAAGGTTGCATAGAAAATATTTTGGCCAACCTATCCTATACAGGTTGGTATATTTTCTTTATCATATATTGGACATGATAAGGTTGAATATTCAACATTATATGATATTACATTGTCTACCACTGAATTCAAAAAACATGATCCACATAGAGTGGTAGAAAACCATTTGGCCCAATTCAATGTGAAGAAATACTTCCATGAAGATTCAAATTTTGACAGGGTTTTTCAGAGGAGCCAAATCATATGATGAATTGATATCCAGGTTTCAGAATCTTCCTGAAAAGGAAGAATCAGGTTTTCTCAATTTCCAAAAGAACAGAAGGAACGGTTTACCCAATATTTTGCAAGTAGACCAAAGTCTTATTCATAATGGTAATCCAACTTCATAGGTGACACCATCATCAAACCCCAAGAAACATGACCCACTTGAGGTCAAAACCAAAGAAGTTGAAAAAACACTAGAGATATTGTCCAAGAACACAACAATTACTGGATCAACCTTTCCTAGGTAAGACCTTTGAAGAATCATTTGCATTGTTTGAAGATTTCATAAAGCATGGTCATACTTTTCCTTAGTTGATTGCAAACAATGAAAGTACTGTAAAATATGTCACAACTCAAGGGGAATCTATTGCACTTGCAATTCCCATCCCATCTTTAACTCCCCTAGAAACAAGTTCTAAGATGCATGGTTCAGAGGTAAGTAGATGATTTGACACTTAGTGAACTAGAAGAGATGCCTTCATTGGATTTATTCTTCAACAAGAAAAGGAAATCTATTGTACGAAGATAAGTTCAACAAAAAGGAGTAATTACTAAAAGGAAAAAAATGAAATTTGATGGGCAGGGTCAGAGTGATCATGAATTTGCAAAACATGTAGCAGATTCCTTGGGGGCATTTGCAAGAGATAAATTATGGTCAATAGATGAATTGAGAGAGAAAATCGACTGAATTTGTTTTATATAATTGAGCAGTTTCAAAAATATTTGAGACAAACAAAGGTTATTTTCAGGGAGAAAGTCAATTATGAACTAACACAGGTCAAATGGGGTTTTGAGCAGCAGATCAAACAATTAGAGGATAAATTGAAGGTAAGTCTTCAAGATCAACACTTGAGTAAGAAAACTATTTCTCATAGAGATACATTAATAAGTCAATTGCAAGCCTGAATAACCACAATTGAAAGTACAATTATTGACATTTCTTATTTTAGGAAACAAGCATTGGAAATCAATGAGGGATTGCAGATAGTTCAACACAATTTCTATGAAAGTTTGGATATTATCCAAAAGAATTATATTGTCATCAATAATTTATTTCAAATTATTGATGACAAAGAGAAAGAATCTATTATTTCTAGATCCAAATTTCAGTAACTCATAGTGTGGAAGCAAAATCTCAATATACTAGGGTTTGTTCCTTTTTCTGAACTTGAACAATTGAAAGGAGAAATGGCATTAAAAGATTGGGAAAAAAATATTGAAGAAAGAAAAAGATTAGATAAAGAAGAAAATGATGCTTGTATAAATTATCTTTTAGTTGTGGATGTAGAGATGGAAGAAATTGATCTCGGTGATATTCATGCTTTTATTGGGAAAGGTGAGGTTGAAAAAAGAAAAGAAAATATGAAGAAAAGCAGGGAGAATGTTATCACCGAAAAATCATCTGCAACATTACAAACAACAGTTGAAGAAAGACATCAATTCCAGCAGCAATTAGTACACCTACAACATCAAAATCCATCAAAAGAGGCATAAAACTATATACTTGGTTCAAAAATCAAAGCGCACAAATTCACCAAAGGAAGCACATGCACTGTGCGCATAATGTGTGAGCCAACACAGCCCTAATTGCACACTGTGTGTAGGATGCACGACTGTATATAAGAAAACCTGCACAATTCTCATGAATGATGCATTTATGAATCTTGTCGGCCTCTCAACCACTTCCAGTCCGACCCACAACACGATTTGACACTCAGATCTGAGCGAAATATAGCTTGGAGGCTGGTCAAGGGCTAGGAAACGCCCTAAAATCCCCCTTGTTCACATTATGAACCAGTTGTATCTTTCTATGAATGGACACTATAAATATATGCCATGGGTGTGCTAGAAAAATAAAAACTTCAAGGTATTGTTATGCTGCAAGAATTCTTCTTGGAGAATCCTCTTTTCTCTTTGAATCATTCAAGCACTATAGCAAGGGCCATTCCACTCACCTCTTGAGAGGATTGACATTGTATTTCTTCACCATTGTTACTTTCCATTGTATGAAGAGAAGACATCTCTATTAGGGAACTCAAGAGACCTCCCAAAGAGGAAGAGGGGATTCACAAGTCCCTGCCTTTCTCTACGATGATAACATATCAATACATTGATCCATTGGTAGCTATATGATTGCCATTTTCATTTTTCATGGTTCTAGTTCTTGCAAGTTTTTCTAACCTTTGTTTCCTTTTAATTTTTTTTTTATTTCCTTGTTTCATGTGTATTTGGTTATCTAATAAAATCACAACCCTCTGTCTTGTTTAGTTGACTTAACTAGGCAATTAAGTGTTGTGTTTTTTCTCACCCATGTGAAAAAACCAACACAACAGATTGGCAACCATACTGGGGATGTGAATCAAATTCCTTCCTATTTAAGTGTTGAGAGCACTTCTTTCTAATTGTTTGGATATGCAGGTACCAAAACTGGCCTAGTCCAGTCTTCCAAATCCATAATTCAGAGCCAAGGCAAGAGAATTTCATCTTGAAATTTCTTTCTCGACGCGTGACAGGAAGTGCATGACTTTTGAGGCACACAGACACGCATTCTGTGCTCTTTGTGCATAAGAGCCTTCATAAACCCGTGCATTATGCACATTCTGCATGCTTAGCTCTACTGACAAAACTACAACCCACACACCAGTTAAAGTTTTGGCAAATTGTAAGGGTTTTATGAGTGGTTTGAGGGCCCCTTTCCTTCAGATTTTAATTTCCTGCACTTTGTAAAGTAATCACACTTCACTTAAAGTCCTTTCTTACAAGGATGGTTAGCTAACATAAGCACATAGGGATAAAAAGAATCACAATTATTCTCTTTTCTTTGTTTCCACATGGATGGCTCATTTGGAATTCAAAACTTTGAGTTAAAGTTATTGCTTTTTCAACCACAAATCAACTAATTTGGGACTAGAAATCAATTTTAACCCTCAAGTATGCTCTTCCCCCACACCCAAGTGTGATCTTGGGAATCAGAAAAGGTATTTGAAAGGAAATTTCATCTCCCTTAAAAAATCATTAGGAGAGGACAAAACCCCCCTAGGGTACCTCTTAGTTTTGGAAATTTTCTTAAAGCTTTGTAAGGGCCCATACATGCCCATATGTTTACAATCTTAAGATATTTTCTAAAAAGATTTCTTAGTCTAGACAACACTCTAGGAAAGTTTAAAAGATCAAGTAAGGGCCCATACATGCTCACATGTCTACAATCCTAGGATAGTTTCAAAATCTTTTCTAGTATAGACAAAATTCTAAGGAGTTTAAAGATCAAGTAAGGACCCATATGTCCACATTGCTAGTTCTCCAGGGATTTAAATATTCCACAAGGTTGTACCAAAGAAACATAGTAAGCTAGGTAAAAATATTTGTAAGGACCATAGGAAGTCCACATGGTACGATATTACACTTAACTTATTAAAAATATTTTGCACACTTTTTCACTTTCTTGCACACAAAGCCACTCATCACACACATTATTTCTATTAGAATAGTGGTGGTTGAAGTAAGATTTCTTTTTAAGTACCCACAAAGTACTTCAAAGGAACTCTGAAATATCCGACTACTTCTTTGGAAATTGTTGACACCAACTTAATTCAAACGAGGTTGGTCCATGACCCCAATATCTCAACCGACTCCATCTAATTTTTTTTTCTAAAAACACACTAAATTTTTCTCCACAGGAGGTGCCTAAAGAAATTTTTTAGTCTATGTAGGATATCAGGGGTAGACATCCAAATAACCCCCCATTATCAGGTTCTCACATTTTGAAACAATAGAAGTTGAGAATAGGGATCCTTCAAATCCTCCAAGTCAAGTGTTCCTATACCATAAGGCAGGGAGATACCCGTGAAGGGTTGAAGGCTGAGGTCCGGTTGTTTTGCGCATCCCTCCTTGAGTCACCCAACTCTTGTAAGGGTATCCAACTCGTGACCCATTTTTTAGGCCAAAAATCTAAATGCTACACTTTGACCGAGGTACTTAGTGGCCAAACATACGATATCTAGCCAGGTGGCGGTTGTGGGATGCAATCACACCTTGTTCAGATTTTGTGTGGCTATTGGGAAATATCACCATCTCTTTCAAGATATGCACCCTCTACCCCTCATTATAACTGACTACTTCAACCTTCACTAATTCCTCTTCCCGTGGATGCATATCCCACTGTCGAGTGCTATTGGAAGGCCCAATGCTAAATTGAGAGGAAGTATGATAGGTCTTTTAGGACACGAGCATTTTTTTTTCTCCCCATGCAGACAAAATCCACCTATCCACATGCTTGTTTATTTCATAGTTTATTTATGTATGATGTTCATTTGATTACATGCAATTGTGAGTTATACTATTTTGTGAAGGTCAAAAATATAAAAATCACTTGTTCATTTATTTTTCTCTTGTCACCATTTTCAAACATTCACTTTTCTAGTAGGAACCATAGGGGAACAAAAAAATCCCTGTCGTTATAGACGCTTGCAGAATCTCCCTCCTATTCTAGGAGGAGTCCCTAGTCTTGCCAAATCACTGGCTCAACCGTCTCACACCCCAGTGAGTGCTAATATTGTGGGATCAACTCCAGTTGGTTCCACTTTGCTTGGGTCACATACCCAAGGAAATCCATCTATTGGTTCTCCTTCACAAGGAAGACGGGGTCAAAATTTTTCTCAAAGAATAAGTACAAACCCACCAAATCCCTCTCAAGGGACAGGTCCACAACCTACACACACGATGGATGGAAATAATCCTCCACCAAATCCCCCTTTGACATACTTGGAATCCATCAACATTCCTGATTTAACCAAACTCACGAATGACCCCATTTTACATGATGCCACTTGGCCCAATATGCTTACCAAATTTCCTTTAGACTTTCCAAAGTTTGAAGGAAAACCAGGGGAAGAACTTGCCAACCATGTTATGATATTCCACTTATGGTGCTCTTCAAACAACATCATGGATGATTCCATCCACTTGAGGTTATTTCAAATAACTCTCACTGGTTCATCAACCAAATGGTATGTGGACGAAAGGGTCCCATGTAACCTTTGAATCATTGGCCAAGGCCTTTCTGTCCATTTTACAATTACCAGTTCATCATGACACTAGATTAGAACTTCTCTCTGAGTTCAAACAAACCACTTCTATCTATATTGTCGACCACATCAATGAATGGCATTGACGATGTAGTTTGTGTAAAGTATAAACCACCAAAGAACAACGTCTTGATTTTTTTCTTAAATCACTCGTCCCCGTGATTGCAAAAGATGTAGCATCCAATTATCCTCAATCATAAGAGGAAGCCATCAACAAGACCCAACAATTTGATCTCATTTATGCCAAATTAGGTTACTTATACATAGTATTACCCGATGCACCCAGACCCCTACCATTTGGCCAGGACAAACCTGGGGATTCTCATGATACAGATGGGTTGATTGGTTCTATGAAACACCTCAACCCTTATGACCACCCATCACCTACTTATGGTGCATATAAATATCCTTAACCATATGGATGGACGTCTTATTACCCTCCTCCCACTCACCAACAGTCATATCCTGTTGTTCCCCCTCCACCATTGAGGGGACCCCCACCGATACCCATGATGCATCTAGTCTCTCAATAAAGTATGGGTCCTCCCCCAACCCCCATATATAACCCCAACAGTAGTGGAAGTAATTCAAATTCCTATACACCATATGGATCATCTCCACAAAAAAATCCATATTTTCCATTTCCTGGCCCTCCCCAGCTGGTTGCTCCTCCACCAGGACAACCACATGTCGGTGTTAAATTTGTTCAACCCTATCCCATTCAATAGGTTCATATTTTTGAATAGTTGACTATGACAAATATGGCTCACCAGCCAAATAATTCCAAGAAGAAAGGAAAAAACCGAAACAATAACAACTCGGGACCAAGAGGAAATAACCCTCAATAAAACTGTCCCGCTAGGGGAAACCAGAATCAAGGAAAACATAAATCCCAATGGGGAAACAATAACAATCAACCACAACAAGGGAAGAAAAACAATCTCAGAACTAACTTCCCTTGCGTCCTATGTGGTGAATATGGACATTATACTCACCATTGCACCCAAATTGTCGATTACAAATGGATGAAAGAATCAATGAACACACAACGCCCTCCAACACCACCTGCCCCCCAACTGACCCCTCAAAATTATTTGCAACCTCCACCTCTGACCATGTTGCAAAACCCCATTCCACATGAAGGTGTGATGAATACCCAAAAAGAGATAAACTCTACCCCATCACAAATGGGGAAATATCAAAACCGAGGTCCCATTCTAGCCGATCGCAATATCCTCCATACCGACGAAGAAGAGATTATTCTACAAACAAAAAACCGTTGATACAACATGCCCCCTGACTCTACCCCCACCACCTTAGAAACAACTCTAGATACAACATGAAAACCATTGATGATCCCACGCCCTAACACTGAACCTAATCCCCGTATACCCTGCATACCTTTACGACATAATGTACATAACCCTCATGCTAGGGCTGCCCATAATTACAGTTTGGTCAATGATTTAGCACAATCCCTTGTAGCCATTTCTGTGTTGGAGGTCTTGCAAACATGTCCATCATAGCAAAAATAATTGATTTCCGCCTTGGGGTCAGTCGACCCAGCTGATACTCGACTCATCACCTTTTATTTAGATAGAAGAGAACCACGCCTCCCCATTGTGGTAGCTTTTAAGATACCAGTTAAGATATAGAACATCAAAGTTATCTGATGCATCATCGATGAAGGTGCATCCACTTGCATCATGTCCAAAGTAGTATGGAATAAACTCGGCTCACCTGAGCTAGTACCATCTTCCATCACCCTGAGAGCTTATGACGGTCAACCATCATCCCTTGAAGGGCTCTTCCAAAATGTCCCTGTAGAACTCAGGGGAGAAACCTCCTGAGTGACATTGAAGTTATAGACGTCCCACTTGATTGAAATATCTTTTTTGGATGTAGCTACATGTATGCTAAGAAGACGATAGCCTCTTATGTGTTCCATACGATGATTTTCCTCATAATGGGAAAATCGTCACCATCGACCAGCTTACACATTACGAGCCTAATAATTCTTCCAAAATTGATAACATCCTCCCCCTTGTCTGCACTAGCTCAGATGCTTTTCAAGTCATCGAAATTGGTCCCAGAATATTCAAAGACCAATCCTTGTTAGGAACTTATCATGGAGCACCACCTCTACTAAACTCATTTATTTCAGCACAAGTGTGTATAATTTCCTCTAACGAAACATATATTGGAGACAATGCCCCTCTCACTGAGTCCCATCCCCACATCGACGTTCCACCAGTTGGTGAAATACTACCTTAGGAATTCCTTGAAAACACCATTGAACCACTTGTCCCGAATTCCCCCACCCTCAAAGGGAAAATACCAGTTTGGGAGACAGTCCCCCAAGCCATTACTCAAATCTCTTTTTTCTACCCCCCACCTGGAGTCCAAGCATTCCAGGTAGCTTCTACCCTCACCCTTCCCAACATGGTTCTTTCCATCCCTGTATGGTATCTCCACTCTCCCACTATGGTTCCTCCACCATCTCTCCTTCCTCAAACAGAGGGATTACCGATGCAGATCCTAGTACAGGCTTCTACCACGCCACTCCCACCCCCAACTGACATCAACACCACCAAAACCAGGGGAAGACAAAGGAAGAATGAGCCCATAGCTCTAGTCCCTCCCCAAGCTCAACCTCCTTGCACCCTATGTGAAAGAGAAGGACACCCCACTAACTGATGTCCTACGCTTCCCGAATTACACAATCTTATCCAGCTCCCTAAAGCAACCCAATTTATTACCACTCCACCAAGTACCTCTGCTTCTACTATAGAGTCCTCAACCACATGCAAGAAAGGGTTACAAACCAATTTTTCTTGTTCCATATGCTCAGAATATGGCCATTACACTCATCATTTCCCAGCTCTACCTCAATTCCACCAAACATTAGTCGCAATACGCCACACATCTTGGCCTGAGCCCTCTCAGGCACTCCCCACTGATGCTCACATTACTTACATTCGTTATATTTCTTCGTTAGTCCCCGAGCAAATGAGATATCATCCACAATGTATTGAAATTTGGTTTATGTCCAATGAACCATCACACCTTTCACATGATATTCCTTCTACGTCCTCATCCCTTGAGACCAATGACACTTCTCCGGTGATGGGTCCCCCTACCATCTACCATGATCCTCTCTATTCTCACACTTTCCACTGTGTCAAATATATCTTAGAGGAACTGACTACCCCTTATTTCCCAAGGAATGTGCTCCATCATCGAGCACTTTTTCTCTCACAAGAGGTATTTCACCCTCTTAATCAAGCCTCCCTATGCGCAATCAAAACCAAGGGTTTTATTCCTCTGGGGCATATTGACTGGTTCAAAACCCTATCCCTTCCCTTGATGATTTTTAAGAAGGAAACATGGCCAACATCTCCCCCACAGTCAAAATTGACATTTCCATTAAACCATGCATCATAGAAGAGATCACCATGGGCGCTGCATGCTCCCCTAAAGAAATCATTTCTTACAAAGATGTCTTTTAGGAATACCGAGATATTTTTTCCTAGTCATATATGAAGATTCCTAGCCTCGATCCTTATATAGTCAAACATCGAATTGAAACATGGTTGGATATCACCCCTGTTCATCAAAAGAAACGCCCCTGTTCATTTACCCCATTGCGTACACTTCTTGGGTCTCCAACCCCGTCCCTATCAACAAAAAACATGGAACTAATCATGTCTACATAAATGTTCGTGACCTCAACCAGGATTGTCCCAAAGACAACTTCCCAACCCCCTTCATCAACCAAATAATCGATGATTGTTCCAGCCATGAGGCACTGTCCTTTATGGATGGGTACTCCAGATACAATCAAATTCAAATCCAACCAACAGATCAGTGCAAAACCACTTTTACAACCCCTTAGGGTACCTTTGCTTATCGTGTCATGCCCTTCGGACTCAAAAATGTCGGTTCTATGTTCCAACGGGCCATGACCTACATTTTTCATGATCTTTATCGCATCATTATCTCTTATTTGGACGACCTCACTGCTCAATCCAAAAATCAAACCCAACATTTAGACGACTTACGCATTGTTTTTCGAAGATGTGTCAATATAATATCCACTTGAACCCCCTCAAGTGTGTCTTCTGTGTCATTGTTGGGCACCTCCTCGGGTTCATTATCTCCCAACACTAAATCATTGTGGACCTTCTCAAGGTCCAAGCTATCACATAAATTCCACCACCTAGGACTTTACGCCAACTGCATAGCCTACAAGGAAAATCCAACTTTTTATGTCGCTTTGTCCCAGACTACGACACTCGCTCACATGGTTTTATCCTCTTACTGCGCCATGATATCCCATTTCGATGGGATGAACATGATCAAACAAATTTTGATGATTTAAAAGCTGCCCTATCCAATGCCCCTTTGATTAGTCCCCCAGACTATGATCGCGATTACATCCTCTACTTATCAGCATCTATTGTTTCAGTTGTAGGAGTCCTCATCCAATTAGGGAATGATGGGCGTGAACATGTGATTTACTACATTAGTAAAAACCTTTTAGGACCACCCTTAAAGTATAATCATGATGAAAATCTTGCATTATCATTTGTCCTCGCAATCCAAAAACTGCAGCATTACATTCTGCTTCGAACTACCAAGGTCGTGGTAGATTCCAACCCCGTGCAATACTTGCTTAACCGACAACAGATCAACAAAATGTTTTCCCGATGGATCATTATCCTCCAGGAATACGATCTAGATTTATCCACTACCAAAAGGAAGAAACCTCTGGTCCTCGCCAACCTCATTATGACTTTTTCCTCATACACAAAATCTTTCCCCATCAATGAATATTTCCCCGATGAACACCTCTTCATCATCCCCTCATATGATCCCTAGTACGACGATCTTCTCATCTACCTTCGTACAGAAAATTTTGGGTCTCACCTCTCTAGAGATGATCAATGATGCACTTTCTATCGGGCTCCATGATACCTCCTCATTGATGACATTCTTTACCAATGCGGCATTGATACCATCCTTTGGCGATGTCTTACCATTGACGAAGCTCATAGAGTCTTGAATAATTTCCACAATGACGTTTGCGATGGTCACCTATTGGGTATGTCTACCACCCAAAAAATCATTCGAGCATGATACTTCCGGCCCACTTTGTTTCATGACTTCATCCACGCTATCAAGCGATGCAATAAATGCCATATTTATGCAAACAAAGCAGGAGATCCACCAACTCTTCTACACCCAGTCATCACAGTCGACCCCTTTAGTAAATGGAGCATAGATTTCATGACTTTCCATCCTACATACAATAATGGAAACAAGTACATTATCGTGGTAGTGGATTATTTTTCCAATTGGGCTGAATCCATGCCCACATTTAAAAACACTGCTGACACAACAACACATTTTTTATTCAACCATGTCATTACCCTTTTCGGAGTCCCTCAACAGTTAGTTTCAGATCATGGTAAACATTTTGAGAACGAGATCTTTGCAGAACTCTCCTCAAAATTAGGCTTCACCCATCATTTTTCCTCCCCATACTACTCTCAGTCCAATGGACAGGTTGAGGCTGTCAATAAAGTCCTCAAAACCATGCTACAATGCACCATCAAAAAACATAAGACCAACTCTCATCATATGTTGTTTTCCTCTTTATGGGATTATCACACAACAACCAAAACTGCCACTGGTTTTACACCATTCCACCTTGTCCATGGGATTGAATCCACCCTTCCTATCAAGTGAAAAATCCCAACATTATGCACTTCCATAGAGCTCATACTTGACACTACTATGATGGAGCAGTTCCTACTGACCTTAGAGTCACTTGATGAAGACCGTCGATCTTCATTACAACACAACGAGGCAACTAAAAAATGATCCAAAGCCACCTTTGATCGACATGTCAATCTTTTCTCATTTAACGGAGGTGATATTGTGTTAGCCTATGATATCTCCCACGACACTCTCGACCATGAGAAATTTGAGTCATTATGGCACAACCCCTTCATCATCCAAAATTTCCTCACTAAAGGTGCCTACATATTGGACCCTCCCGAAGGATCCCCCCTCAAATAACCCATCAAAAGGTTGTACTTAAAGAAGTTCTATGCCTAAGTATATCCCCCCTACCTTAGGTTTCTCTGTATGCACATTTGTATAGTTTTTATTCTTCTTTTACATCAACCACCACTCATGTCTGATCTATCACCTGTGTTGTTGAAAGATGCATCATCCATCAGCCTACCACATTGGTTATGTTGATGGTGCCAGCCATTGGACCTAGAATCTTGCTTCGACTACTTGGGCCCTCTATACCCACTCACATGTACTACTCCATTCTAGTGGCATATTCTTAGGCCCAACCACCGACAACCAAGTCGAATATGATGCCGTCATTGGTCTCCTCGCCGAGGCCAGTCACCACCACATTCATTACCTTAGCGTTCTATTAGATTCCCAACTTGTCGTCCTACATCTCAACAACGTGTATCATGTTCACGATCCTTACCTATTCCACAAATAACTGCAAGTTAGACTCCTATCTCACAACTTCAATTCCATCACATTTACACATATTCTAAGAAACCTCAATAAAGTAGCAGATCATATGGCTAACCTAGTATTAGATTGGCATTTATCACATTAAGAACATCACATACATATCATGATATATCTGTCAAAGATATCAAAAGACATCAAAACCATAAACATAAAACACAAAGACAAGAATTATCACCAATATATCCACCATATATATCATAAAGGTCATCATTGTTTTACAAAAAATATATATATACATCTATTTGAAGATCATAAGTCTCATCATCCTTATGAGCAAAAAACTAGGTATCAAAAACCCTATAAAAAATTAGGCCCACAAACCCATACATCTTAGCTCAACACTCACGGTTCCCTTAGAGTTCCTCCCTAGGTCCCCTGTCAGCCAGAGGTACCCCACCAGCTGGGGGCGCTCCAGCTCCAGGAGGGAGCCGACCAGTCATAGCTGCCCCCTCCTTTGCTGACCTGCGGATCAATGCCCGCCACTCTGTCGATACTCCTACACACTGGTCCAAGACCTCATCGTCCTCGATATGGGACCATATGCCCTCTGGAACCCCCCATATGACCCGCTTGAACCGTCGACGCAGATCCTCTAAGATGGCTTCCGCATACCCCTGTGGCTCTCTGGATGGCCCTGAACTGACATTATCTCATCGACACCTTTGCCCAGCCCTCACCTCTGCTATCTCCTATCTAGCCGACTCCTATATGACCTCAACCTCTCGACCCCGGGGTCCAACATCTGCAAAAGAAACCTAGATATAGTGTCAACATCCATACACATATATTCTCAACACTATCAACCAAAATAAAATGGACAGATAAAATAGATACCTCTATGATCCGAGTCCTCCCCATGAGGTAGCACCATGTCTGGATCCTGTCTGTATTCCATACCAGCGTATGGAAACAGTAAACACCTACGACATTTTCTGCCACACTTGTGCAACTGTGGCCGTAAATTAATGACCACCCTCCCCTCCTCCATGTCGAGCCAAAACATGCACCCACTGCATCAATCGAGGCTCTTGTCGTGACACCGATGCCAATAGAATCCGTGGGTGCAATAGAGGCACCCTCTCCAAAAACCAAGCCACCAAAAATGAACCAAACACAAAATCATCGGAATCGACACATCGACACTGGTTCAGTTGGGACACCATCTGGGTATGCATCAACACACCCCATGGAAACAGGTCTCCATTCAAGACCTCCTCAACCACTCTCAACTTCCCACATGTGATCCGATGAGTTCCCAAGGATCCATAAATACTCACCACCATGGCAACTATGCACTCTATCAATAGGTCATCTAGGGCTTCAATCCACACTGTCGAACCTGACATAGGGTTCAACCTAGAACAATGTCTCACCATTATGGTATCTACCTTGTCCTCCCATGGTAGATGGGGATCCATGACCAATTCCCTCCCCCGAAATGGGAATCCTGTCAAAAAATATATGTCCTATACTGCAGAGAACGTCAACTACTTTCCCCGTACCACAAAACATTACAGGTAAGTGCTCCACATCCAAATAAAAAACTGGAGTAAGAACTCCTGTGACCGTATCAATGGATAGTCAAAGAAATTTAGCAATCGTCATGCTGCCAAGTGTCTACGCACTACCATATGATCCCTCACAACCTCTCTAAATCGATCCCAATATCGCTCTCACTAGTGGACCGACATCATCCCCTACTCTTCTAATCACCTGCATTCACCTAGAAGCACCTTCTCAACCACATCATACATCAAAATTACTAAAAATCAAAAATTCATACAACCCTCAGCCTGCATACAGTGCACGAATTTCCCCATACAAATGCACATCTATGCACAACTGTTCGTCAAACAACTGCGCACTAATGCACAATTTTCACACTCACAACCACATATGGGTGCGCAACTGTCTGTGATACAGGAACACATCCAATGCATGCCTGTCTATCCAACCCACACACCCATATGAGAAATTGTTACCTACACAACCGCACATTATGCGCGAGGTTTCCCATCACAGCTGCACATTCATTAATGCACGACTATTTGGGAAAAACCTGCACATAATATGCAGGAAACCGAGTTCTACCCATGCACACATGCACGGGTATTCCCCATTTTATCGTGCACTAGTGGGAACCTACCTCAAAAACCCCCTGTACGTACCTCCATACAGTTCCTATCTACCCTCCCCCAACTTCACAAAGTATACGATGATAAGGTCAACAACTTGTCTCTCGCAACCGCTGGATCGGTAGCCCCACGCTCCCATAATATCCAAATCACCTCAAAACTCTCTCGCTAGATCAATAATAATGTCAGTGCAAATGAGGTGGTATTGTGGGCCCACCATCCATATATAAGGCCTTTTTCCCAACTTCCACATTTTGGTACAGAAGCTGAGATCCTCAGTTTTCTGAATCGTTCTCGGCCATGAGATCCTGATCCAACCATCTGCACATTCACATTCCCCAGGTTATCATCTGCACTTATCCCCAGAGGAGCATTTTTTTCATGCCACTTTCAGGTATACATGCTCACTTTCAGTTTTATCAAATAACTGCTATATGTTCTTTATCATCATATATTGTTGACGTCGGGTATTTGGTTTGTGTGCAGGTACTTGTTAAGAAAGCTTACAACCCCTTCAAGTATATGTTTGACACTGGCATGTAATTACTCCCTTTGTACACAATTGCATATCCCAGTCACACCCTCTGACCTTTTTCCTTTAGGGTCCCTACATTCAGCTCTACAGTACCTTTACCTCTGCCACATATTGGTATTGTCACCCAATAGCATTCTCCCCCACATGAGTTGTCCCATTCATGGTTCCCCTTGGCACTTTGACACTCGTGCTATTTTTTCCCCCTAGGATTAGGAGTCCCAATAGTTTTTTCACTTCCAAGAATGAACCCCATACTTCTTCTTATCATATTTCTAACCTTCCCAATGGACTCCTGGGTCATATCATCCTTCACTTGATTCTGTTGACTGCACTCCCGCAATTCCTTTAGCCCTCCATCTCATCCACCATCAATTTTCCCATCTGTAGATTGTCCTCCATCCATTTACCCAATAGCATGGTCCCCCCACCCTCTACCAGTTCTCTTTCATAAACTTGTGCTCTAAGCAGGACAATCCATCTTTCACTAGGGAACCCGTTTATGTATCTGTATACTGAACTTAAATTATTCTTTACTTTATTTGGTAATTGTATAAAGCCCTTGTTTCCAGCATATACATATATTTTTTAGTCACCATCCCCGATGGCCTTCTTTTACCTGGAAAAGAAACTTATGTTGCCCTTGTTTGGGGCATCCACCCTTTTTTTCATATAGACATATTTGAAAAACCCCGAGTATCCCAACTCCATGTAACCACGATCTCTGAGTTTTCCCACCTTTTTCAGCCTCGAGCACATCTTCACACCATGTCTAGTTGTCCCCTTGACACTAGATCTAGTTTTACAGTTGCTTCCAATTATCCTTCAACACCCCAACCACGGGCAGTCCTGCATCCCATAGTGTCTTTACTTCATCCATGTTACCCGTCAGCAACTGATATCACTTATTAATTAGTGGATTCCAAGAAGCCCCTCACTACTTGACGTCGCGTCTCCCTTCTTGTCGACATCACCATAGTTTCCAGAAGGGTGACAATATCTTGACTCTCATTACCTTTTCAATGAGGAGTCTCAGACGGAACAGAAAGAGTCATCATCGCTTTCTGCTTCCGTTGACCCCCATAACATTCGATTTCAACAAAATCTCATGTTAAGGTGGGTCTTACTATGCGACCGTTGCATTTTTCCATACCGATCGAAGACCTCTAAATTTGATAGGCCATCAATGCCTAAGAGTCATCGACACTTCTTACCATCATCCATTACTCGCTTCAGATCTAGTTCAACATTCAGAACCATCATCTGTTGTTATCAACCGCCCCCGAGGGTGTTGCAACTATCTACATCATCATACATATTCAGTTACAGTCCCACATTTTGGTTTCATGACACGAGCATGGGGCATGCCCGCCTCATTTGTATACATATTTTATTTTTTCTTACTAGAGAAAGGTTTGGTTCCTAGAGTTTTCCCTCTCCCTTCGGTGGATCATTCTTGCAATTCCTCTCTTCGTTCTTCCACACAGTGGCACCATTAGCAAAATAAACATTGATGTATTAAGACTATACATATACTCCTAACCTCACACATTAGGGGGCATTTGTGCTATAGTGGGAAAACCCCCCTATGGAATACACTAGGGTTCAACATGTAGGCAGAGCTAACCATATAAATTCTCCTACTTTTTAACAACTACCCCAAATACACCCCACATTCATGCATGAAACACAAGGTAAAAAGATTTGGTAACTCTAACTTAAACTCCGCGTCCGACGTCGATCCTTTTGTGTTTGGTTGTTCCTCGACTACAAGTCCCCTCCCAAGGTTGACCTGCATTCATGAAAAAACAAACAAAGAACTACGAACATGCGTTTTATATATGAATTAGTGGGTTAGATGTCATAATCAAATATAAATCAAACATAAATATTGAACACATCATATTCGAGACAGAAAAAGTATTCCTTTTTATTAATCTCACAAAGTCACTTACATTGAGATCAACGACTACTCGAACCTAGTCCAGGATCCTCTTCACCAAGCTCCAACTAAGTTTCCACGTATCTTTCTCCTCTTCATCTCTCTCTAGGGAATGGATCAGGCTTGTAATGGAGGAAAGAGGCAAGAATAGGGAATTCTGGTTCAAAAATCACAATGTGGATGCAAATTCTTGGGGCAAGGGGGGAAAGTGAAATGGGCAGAGTTTCATTGTTCTTATGCTTAGCTTTGAAATGAGACCCCAAAACCTCCTTTTATATGACAAAAGGATGGTTATTCGATTGGGTGATGGGATATAGGCGGTGGGACAGTTGGAAAACTACACAATAGCCCGTAATCTCAACGAATTCCATACAACTTTTGTGAGTATACACGGGCCGCAGTGGTGCAACTAGCATACGTACGTGCGAAGTAATGGTGTAGCTAGTGTACATACGTGAGCATTAATTGTGCAGGGTGCGTACATTTTCAAAAATAATTTTTTTAAGAAGAGCTTCTCAATGATGGCTTGGTAAAAATAGTAAGTGAGATGGCCTGCTGCCAGGTATGCATGTATGGTGCAATTTAGTGTTATAACAGATGCCCCGTAATGTGTGAGGTCAGAAGATCATATGATGGCCGAAACGCATTACAAATCTTCACCAACGTACGAAGCGAGTGAGCTTGGGACCAGAGTTTGGGAGGTGCCATCTGCAAAAAATAATAATTGTCTCACCAAGGCGGGCATACCCATGTTTGAGATGAAATAAATCATGGCTACCAATCAAATACATTGTAGATCCATTCCATATAACTATATAAAGTGTAGCCACGAGAAATACACAATGGATCTACATCTCAAAATCAAAGATATACTTGTATAGTATCTATCTTCAAGAAGCCAATGACGCCTGATGGCTGGAGGTGAGGCCTTCAAATCTTGAGAAAAACTTCAAGATATTCAAAACTCAGGTAGGAGTGTAATGTGAGTGTATGAATTCACTACCCAGAGGTCTTCGACGGCTCGTCGGGGAAAAAAAAGAGGATCTCGGTGATCACGCAGAGAACTTCAGTGATTTTGAAAAAGGATTTGATTGGACTTTTGGGGATGGTCGAGCATGA